>KZ807032.1:561252-576016 GCA_000696205.2 Oncopeltus fasciatus
ATATATATACCTATATGCTGTGGATGGGTTCTATGAAGAAACTTTGAGAATATTGTAATAATATTCAATAAACGCATATAAAATAATAATACATTTTGAGAGAGGTGTCACTGATAACCTTCTCTCCTAATGTGATTGTTTTTGTTTTTTTTACTAATCATTGTACATTTTATTATTGTATTTCCATTTGCCGTGTCCTTGCGGGAAGTCTGTTCAAATTGAAGTTGATTGTTCGGTTGTTTAACTATGAAGTGAAAGGGATAGTAAAGTATAGTTGGGGATAGAGTAGCAGAAAAATACATCTTCACAACTCAGCAGGGATGGTGTTAAGTTATGTATTATTAACAGCCAAGAGGAAGATAGGCAAACCCGCATTACTTGCTAAAGTTTAGTGCGACCAACTGACAGGCTTAATCTCGTTAGGCAAACTCCTCGTGCACTCAGCCACTATCATTTTACTCTGTTGAATTATCACTTTCAAATTAAGCTGTGTTTACATATATAAATCAGTTGAAATTTAATGTACACAAATAACTTACATAAGACAAGAAGGAAAATATTTTTCACTATCTTGCTCTTAGAATCCCCATTTAATATTAATATATATATATATATATATATACACAAACAGAAAATGAAAAACTCGCGGCTGCGATATATAGCAATCAAGAACAGGTCTGTCTGATAGAGCAGTGCACACATTAAAAGATCTTTTGGGTGCACTGCACTCTTATCCGACTTGTTCTTGATTACTATATATATATATATATATATAATAAGGCTATCTGTACGCGTTCAATTTTTAAAATACTGAGAAAAAAATGTATNCAGGCCATCTTAAAGCGGGGTCTACATAGGTTCAGGTACCTTCATGTTGCATGCACGGGTTCTGGCTAGTCAGCCATTCCGTGTAGTGCTTAGGCAGGAAGGTACTTAGCAAGTATATGCTTCCAAGGAATTTCACAACAAATTTCCTTCGAAAGCTTATCTATTTATTAGCCATCCTGATAACTGATCGATATGGTCATAAATGGTTTTGGAGCTAATCCTGTTATCTTTCGCTAATGATTCAGTAATGATATCTTGTATATAAGAAGAATGAGCACGGTGGAAGAGACTCTCTGAAATAAGCATAATTGCAACTTGATGCCTGTCAACAATTTATTTGTCGGGAGATTGAGGATTTTAACCCCCACTTCTTTTAACACTGTCTCTCTCTCTCTCTCTCTCTCTCTCTCTCTCTCTCACACTCTCTCTCTCAGGGGGATAAAAAAAATTTCCAGAAATAATTTTCACACCGTCCTCCGAATATAAAAGAACAGGTGGTGGGAGAAAGAGTGTAGTGAACACACAAAAATAGAAATGTTTTTCTTTTTGTGTGTTCACTACACTCTTTCTCCCACCTGTTCTTATTCATTATATACAAATAATTAGATGATTTATGTTGGGGTTTGGTCAAGGTAGATCCAAAAAATACAAATTAAAAAAAAAGTGTATTTTAAAAGTTATCTGTTTACGTTTTGGCTTACATTGTAAGTGATAATTTTATAAAAATACGCATTTTTTTTAAATTTGAATTTTTTTTTTTGGATCTACCTTGACCAAATTCCAGCAAAAATCATCTAATAATAATATCTACACTAAAAAAAACTCCCCATTTGATTATATATAAATATATCGCAGCCGCTAGTGTTTCATTTTCTTTATATATTTATATATTTACATAATGTATTGAATTTATCTGGACTAAACTAATTACTCCATTTAAGCAAAATAAGCCCAAATTATTTTTGAGTTAAAATATTTTTATCCAAGAACCTCTGACTCCTCCCACCTCCTTTTCTCGAGGTAAGTTTTCATTAAAAAAAACCAGTAAATGAAGTTTTTAAAAAGTACTATAGCATCAAAAACCTTAATAGTAAAATTAATAATTTTAGGTCTATCCTATGCTACCTTGACCGAACCCTACCAAAGAAACTAATAATAATATCTACGGTAAAAAAAAATAAACTCTCCATTTCTACTATAGTAACTCATAAAACTATAGTTATTGGTAAAAAATAGCAGGTTCCTTGTATAATTAGAAGGTGATCGTGTGGACATGCAAAAAGTGATTTAACATTTTAGTAAACTATCATCAGAGACAATTTTGATGACTAGGAGCAGCACGTAGTCCGAAGTTAATACATTTTTTCATGGCCTCCGTACTCCTTTTTTTTTGTTAAATGAAATGCCTTATGGTCAACCAATCCCATCCCTTTCAGGAAAAGATCACTGCCAGTCTAACCTTCAAGTAAGTGTGGATGGAGGGAGGTTTCGTTCCCTATAAAGGCTATAGGTGGATGGATGGTGGGCCTACCTGAGTCTCCATCAGTAGGGTCTATCCTCTTGGCTCTCCGGCCGTGCTTGGAGTTGTTGTGGACGAACATGTTGTCGGAGATGGCGAGCAGGGGACCTTCAACAGAGACCATGGTCGAGATCACCACCTGGAAACGGACAACCAACATCAGTTATACAGGAATACTATTGTGTATCTGCAAATCAGCAGAATTTCCTTCCAACAAGAAAATCCAAGATTTGCATGTAGCTACCAAAGTGAGAAGAGAAATTCACTAATTAATGTTCTTTCTGAATGTTGAATGAATTCCTTAATGGCTGAACTAATTGTGAAGAGAGTGAAAATTAAAAAAATTTGAAATTGTGATCAATTAATGCGAGGAAATAGAATAAAAAAATCTATCGGTCCTAGCCAGGACGCGAACCTGGATCTTCGTGTCCTGGCTGGGACAGATAGTTTTTTTATTCTATTCCTTCGCATTAATTGTTTAAAATTTACGTGGGATAATAAACCACAACTAAATTAATATTTATAAATTAACATTGTAATATCTTTGCTAGTGTTAGTTGTATAGTTTACTGAACATAAAATTCATCTCTCTCGCATTTATGTCATTTAACATATTTACGAAGGACACATGAGAAATATTTTTAAGTATGAAAGCAGGATGGTTGAGTGTTCCTCGCATTTGCATCAATTTTCAATGACTCAATTCAGACTGAAGGAAGGGGGAGTGAGGCTTAAAGGGAGATATTGTCAACACTGTCACGTTAAAATATCTTTCCAAGTATAATGTCAATAAAACAATGAAAATTATTAAATTTACAACAAAAATTATAGAAAATAATTTAATTTTACAATATTTAGTCCAACAATAAACACACACAAACATGAAACCTTATTAAGTAGAATGTTNAAAAAGGCTTCAAATAGAGTGCTTCGCCATTGAGCTTCAGCCTTATCCTCCATACTTAAATCTGTTGCTCGAGGCATTCGTTAGCGACTTATAGACAGGCAGGTTTTCACTATTTCGGAGTCGACACAAGAGGGCTGTATCCTTGGGAATTGCAAGTGGGCAGTGTGAATGGGTTCATCCCAGTGAACGGCGAGGAGACAAGACTTCCGACTCCTGCAACAGTCAAATCCCACATTTAATGTGACTCTCACAAAGTCACTTTACAGACTACATTCAAACATTACGCCAGGACACAAATGACAGAAGATGAACTGAGGCGTGTAGATGCAAAAGAGCCTGAATCAACAGCAGATATAACAATTTAGAGCTTTAACAGTTAATATAACAGTTCCTATTTCACAGAGAGTAAAAACATTGCTACCCTCCAAATACGGTTCAACCCCCCTCCCCCATCCCTCATCCCTTTCCAGATTACAGCTCCCTTCCTTCATTCTAGAGAAAGAAAGTTTTTAAATTCAAAAATTTCATCTTCATTTCATCATCTTAACTAGAGTTTTTTTTTTTCAATGTAAAAAGTTTCAGTTAATTTTAAAATATTTAAAAAGTGTTAAATTTATGGTGATGATAAATGAAATAATGACTGGTATTATCACCTTTTGTTGCTCGTCCATACACAATATATGTATCAACATAATTATGGTTGGAGTTTGGCATTTTGTTTTTTAATTACATAATTTTTTAAAAATATATATGATGTTTGGAGACTAGATAATGAAATAAGGCACTTACTATAATTGTATTGCCGCAATATCAGATTAGGAAGCTGCTCCATCGGAACAAACACACAGTTAGAGAGTTTATTTGGATTCACACTCTTTTGCATCTTCATCCAAAAATGATTAATTTTTAGTAACATCATTCGACTTAAATAAATGCAACTACTTATAACAATTAGTGCAAGGGAACAGAATAAAAAATCTAACTGTCCCAGCCAGGATTCGAACCTGGATCTGCTATCCGGGCCGGTGCAATTTTACATTTATGCTACCGGGACAAGTCTGATAAGTTATTAAATTCCCCGCACTAGTGTCGAGAGTCTAACCCCCGAGGCCAACGAATATATCGTCTTATGCTCGGAGGAGCTGACATTGTCAAGCACCGGCCCGGATAGCAGGAGATGCAGATTCGAGTCCTGGTTTGGACAGTTAGATTTTTTATTCTGTTCCCTTGCACTAAAAATTGTTAAAATTTACGTGGGATTATAAACCACAAAAAAAATAATGATTATCTTATTAAAGTAGATGTTTATGAATGTAAATATTACGAAAGTTGAGTGCTTCCTCCTCTGATACCTATTGTTCAGTCCTGACCCAATCCTCTTGGCAATACTACCGTTTACTTACAATGCCCTCGCCTGCATGCCAGATCAAATCCTTCATATGCGATCTTCTATGTTCATATTTAGTGTAACATTGAGAATTTACTTAAATATTTACTAGAAATCACTAAGTGATGGAGAGCGTCTAATGTGGTACTTGCAAGGGTACGACGAACTTCAAATTGACTTAATTTATTCCTTGGATTTGAGTTATATTTTTAAATTTACCCTACTGGTTAATTTTTGAATATTTGAAATTTAAGTCCATATTTATGATATGTGTCCCAGTGGAATATTGGTAAGCTTGCTTGTTGAAATGCCCTCGGTTCGAATCCAGTATTTCCAGATCAGCACTAATGTCGCAGGTGGCTCCTGGGCTTGCCCTGGGCATGACAAAAGACGACTGCCCTTCCGGACTCGTCCGAGATCTGTCATTCAACGAGTGACGACTTATCTAACAGTGTAAGCCTACAGAATGGCTGACGTCCTCCAAAGTTGGCTGGAGTTGGGATTCTGTATCCACCTGCATGCAAAAGCCCTAGATCTCTTCCTCTGGACAATGGTAATTTATCTTTTACATTGGTCGGTAAATGATCTTTAGTGTCTTCAAGCCGTCATATCAGTCATATCATAAGGACAGGCCATCTTAAAGCGGGGTCTACATAGGTTCAGGTACCTTCATGTTGCATGCACGGGTTCTGGCTAGTCAGCCATTCCGTGTAGTGCTTAGGCAGGAAGGTACTTAGCAAGTATATGCTTCCAAGGAATTTCACAACAAATTTCCTTCGAAAGCTTATCTATTTATTAGCCATCCTGATAACTGATCGATATGGTCATAAATGGTTTTGGAGCTAATCCTGTTATCTTTCGCTAATGATTCAGTAATGATATCTTGTATATAAGAAGAATGAGCACGGTGGAAGAGACTCTCTGAAATAAGCATAATTGCAACTTGATGCCTGTCAACAATTTATTTGTCGGGAGATTGAGGATTTTAACCCCCACTTCTTTTAACACTGTCTCTCTCTCTCTCTCTCTCTCTCTCTCTCTCTCTCACACTCTCTCTCTCAGGGGGATAAAAAAAATTTCCAGAAATAATTTTCACACCGTCCTCCGAATAAATCCAACTCTAATGTCTGTAGAGGTCTCGCATTGCCTTTGGGATCGCAACCAACCACTCGGAACATCTCGTTAGGGTCGAGTGTCTGCAGGGGGAGGGGGCTAACGGCTTTACTTCTAAGGGTGGAAACTCTGTTCAGCTTATCTAGAATATCTCATGAGGAAATAGGCAAAATGAATAATTGGGTATAATGCAAAATATAACTAACATTTACCAGGAGTACACATGTTAAGATCGATCAAAGTAGGTTTCAGATTGAGGGGGTTTTCAATTTAATTTAATTTTATCATATATATATATATATATATTCTTCTAAAATTATTTAGTCGTTACTAAAGGATGGCTAAACTGACAAAAAAATACCCATTGAGTATTATGTAAGAAATATATACGAGTAGAAAGACAAAATTAAAACCATCTCCAATAAACAATTCATTTGAAATTAATATTGCTATATTAATTGGTTAAAAAAATAATCTTTTATAAAATCCTAAATTTTTGAAAAACGTTTATCGTCTTAGCTATATAAAAGGGACAAAAGGTTTGTCATTTTGTGTATTTGTAATAGTAGTTAGTACAACATTTTAAGATGCAGAGTTTTAATTATTCCTCTAGTCCTAAATCCTTGGCGTCAAAAAATTATATTCGCCAATAAGTAGACCAATTTGTAGTGTAAACAAGCACTTATCTTTTTTAATTTTCATTCATATACTTGGTTTGTGGTTTATACTTTTCCTAAATCCCAGGCGTTTCCATAAGATGGTCCAGTGTTCATTTTAGGTGCAAAAAATGAGCTGAGTATTGGATATTCAAAAGTCTAAAGTATCCCATCAGGAGATAGTTATCAAGCCAAAACATCAACGTTGTCACCAATCTTTTAGAGTGTTCTCGACAACTGTCATTGTGGATTAGTTCTGTCAGGAAATCTTGCATTTGAATTATTGTTAGGAGAGAGTTATTGGATTCCAACGGTTAAAAGTTATCTGCGGAAAGATTGCGGTGTACTAGCATCCGATAGAAGTTCATCACTTGATTAAGGGAAATCAAATATCCACGTCAAAAGATGATAAGTTGACGAGAGCGGTGTCTGTCCAGGGCGGCGGATAACTAGATTCTCAAGCACCCTCTCCCCTCCAACGCCCTCCTCTTTCTGGACAAATGAAGAGCTGATGAAGCCCTCAATTAGAGAGGCGGAGAGAGCGAGGGACACAAATTTCATTGGGAACGGGCCGAGGATAACGGATTATCATTTTAATGGCAGGAGGACAGAGTGAGCCACTGGCGACGAGGACCTCAGGATCCAGCGAATTTCCCAAGATTCAGTCAGATCAGCTGACTGTAGACATAGTGGTTCTGACCTTTTGTATTCTCTTGTCTCTCACTGATTTTGGGGGGGAGAGTCTCTTTTATTACTATATTGATTACCACTTACTGAAATTTAGAGTCATTTAAATGCTCATATTCTCAGCCTTTACTGTAATTTCAACTAAAACTCTACAAATAGTGGATAAAAATATAAAATATTGTATATCATATAAAATATTGTATTACAACTATTAATTACTATGTAACTTCCAATATAAGTTACTAATATATAATTTTTCATATATTAAATAATTTATTTACATGTTTAATAATATTATCAATAATAAAATAATGATTTACATTAGACAGATTAAGGATCCTAATAAAATTTGTTTCTTCTTCAAATTAAATTATTTTTCGATTGGTAATTTAGATATTTATTTCATATATTTAATTTATAATTATAATTTTATTATTATCGCAATTGATTAGCAATTATAAAGTATCAATAAATTATTACAGCATTACAATGAAACTAAATTTCCTCAAAGATGATGACCGAGGAAGAGGTTAAGGAAGAAGAAGAAGAAGAATGAGTGAGAAATCAGAGTTGAAGGAGTCGTTGGAGATTGTCGGCGGGCTATGAATGGAGGTCTGCCATTGGCGGAGTGTTGTCAGGAATAAAGAGTACTCGCAAGCCCCCAGGGGACTATCGATTTATCCCTCCAGTCGTGTGTGTGCCCTTCACTCCAGATTCCCTCAGCCTCCTTGCTCCAGACCTTCCAGGAGAGCACGGCGCGGCGCGGATTTCATTCCCAAAGAAGTACAGAGAGGATTTTCACATAAAAGTCAAATAAGAATGGAATGAATCGATTATAATAATCGTAAAATAAAACTCTTCAAGATTGTGAAGTAAAATGTATGATATGCTATTGCATATGATCTAATCTAGTATCTGGAATGCTGACAAGTAATGCTTCAACTAAATCAGTATGGTACATATAAGTTCTGCAATTCAAGCACGAATGTGAGAGGTGACACTGATAATCACAATCACCGACTTCATCGAAAGACTGACGAAAAAGCAAGACCAAGTTCTTGTTCATGGAAACTAAAACTTATCGAAATATTCTAAGAAATATGATAACAGATATCACACAAGTTCCAAAATCTCTCCCAATATAAAACCAGGATTTCATGATACATCATTCGGAAACTACATCGACACAGCGGAATGACTTCCCGCTCATTTTGTACATATGTAAATGATTTCTAGATATAATATGTACGTGTGTCATACATCATATAAACGCCGGTTATGCCTCACCGGTTGCTAAATCTGTAAAGCTCCTCGGAGCTCAACGTCCACAGGTATATTCTCACCATAACCCGCACATACCTACGGGTAAAAGGGTCGCTATAGGTGGTGTACCAATTACACTCACACCACCATGGCACACGGACTGCTATTTCATAGCAAATTTTGTATATATCACTTTTACTAATAAAAAGAGGCGGTATTAAAAAAAAACAAAAAAAAAAAAAAAAAACCATCATTCGGCACAGACTTTCAATCCGGGTGGCCCTGTCATTTGTTTATTTAATAAATTATATTATTTCTAGCGCATTTACATTTGAAAATAAAGGACCTCAGATTTAAAAAAAAAAAAAAAAGTAGAGGATCCGTCCAAACTGGAAATTAAATTTTAAATACCTTTCAATAAAATTGTTCAGTTTAATGTTACAAAATTACATTCCACATAAATTTTGTTTTAAAAATTATTTTCGTAATACCAATAATAACAAGTATATTACGATTTTAAATTTATGTCTTTCTCTACCCCGCCCCCCCCCCTCGCCATTAACGAACTCTTCAAATGTTTGTAAAAAGCAGCTCCAATACAGAACATGATTTCATTATTTTATAAGTTCCGGATACTGGAGCGTATATAGCCAAATACATATTCGATATATATATATATTTANTATCTAAAATACTATATTATTTTGCATGAAACATTATTTAAATATTCATATATGAAAATGTAATTTATATTTAATTATATTTGAATTATTTTAGTAATATTATTGTCACTTAAAATGGATCTTACTTACATGTTTGCCAAATGAACAACGTAAAATAAATTTATTTGACTGATTTGATATATTTTTTTAAATCAGTAGAAACAATAATTAAACATTTACTAAAAATATTTATCTTCAAAATATCTGCTTATTACTTGTAGTACACTATTTTAAATTTCAACCAAAAATGGTGTATTTGTGTTTGTTTTTTGTTGATAAAAAATTTTCTTATTTAAATTAATTTATTTTAGAATATTTTTTAAAAATAAGGCATAAATAGAGCCATGCGTACACATAGACTGTAGGAGAAATAGTAATATTCTGGAAGGCAGAATTGCAATGTTGATAGAGGGTTGTCTTCAACGAATGTATAGAAGAAAATAAATAGAATAATTCGTGAAAATTAAGAAGTTATTTCATGTTGAATATTAAAAACTCTTGTTTTAGTCGTAGTAGGCCATCGCCAGGGCTACAATCAAGTACGGAGGAATTTCATAGAGAGATGTCATCCGAACATCACTGTAGCCCTGATGATGGCTTACAATGCAGGCCGAAACGTATACATCAATAAAAAAAAATTTAAAAATATCCAATTAGTATTTTGATGGCTTGTTTATTTTAAATACATTTGTTGTTTCGTGGATGTCACCTGTGCTCAAGTACAAGAAAAAGAAATTTAAACAGAGTCAAAAGGAAATAATTTGGTTGTGTACGAAAGAAATCTTGGGAGTATCAGCTGGTGGGGAGAGGAGCCGTGACGTGGCGCGGAGGTTAGGAATCGAAGCCCCCAGGGAGAAGGGTGGGGGGTCCCCATGGGAACAAGAGTCTTCCCCCCCACACACACACAGACAGACACACACCCCACCCTTCGATGGAGGCCTACGGGGATCTTGGGCAAAATGCCGGCTGCTCCTCCCGGCTCCATTGTAGCTCTCCTCCAAGTTCCAAGATAGATCATCGGCAATCGGTGTACCTACCGCTGAGTAAGTACTGCGAGATCCGCAAGCTGAACAGGGAGCAAGAGCCGACAGTCTGTGGAAGTAGCACCTGAAGATGACCCGTAAGAACTGAAATATTGAATTTATTTATCCATCGATATTTATAAGCCATCGATTGATCCTATTCCGTGCCATTGCGAACATTACCAGCTCATTATTTATGAGATTCCACTAAAGCTGCCATCATTGAGGCCGGGTTATCTCATTTCTGATCGGATAACCCTCTCGATCAGCTGACCGAAACAACCCCGTGCTGTGGTATACATTTAATACCAACTAACAAGGGATCACTTGTCACCGATAGCAGATTCACCTTAATAGTAGTTAATAGTTAACGGGACACTCAAAATATTTAAAATGTCCTTTTAGATGAGCTGTATTTAGTTTCTTTAATGAACCTCAAAACTAGCTTAATCTCTTTGAATGGCACATCAAATACTTTCGTTCCTAAACAATTGGACTATTGCGTGTAGGTGTTTGCCTGAAACACACATTCCAATGGAAATTGTTAAGAAATATTTCAAAGTTTGTAAGTAATTTCGTTTAGTAAGAGAAATATTCTGAAAAAATACCTTTAGATATGACGACGTTAACATATACTAAAAATACAATCTTTAATTTTCAATAAGGAGAGATTGACTTACTTAAAAAAGCAATTAATACCCGGGGAAAATTTTGGAATAGGGTGGTCACCTATATATAGCTCCTCGTAAACTGACTACTATAAATTTGAAAATACAAAGTCCGCTCTTTTGACTAGCAAGAATTGTCGTTGTAATAATCGTAGATCTTTGGGAACGAGTTCCTACAAAAATAGTTTAATTAATTAATAATCAATAAATGCTAGGGAATAGAATAAAAAAAAATTGTTGTTTAAAATTTACGTGGGATTAAATACCCCAACAAAAACAATATTTATAAAAATAAATAAAAAGTAAATAACGAGAGTCTGATAAATAGCTTGACAATGTCAGCTCCCCCGAGCATAAGACGACATATTCGTAGGCCTCGAAGGTAAGAATCCCGGTACTAGTACGGGAAATTTAATAACATATCAGACTTGTCTCGGTGGCGTAAATGGTAACGCACCAGCACAGAAAGCTGGAGATCCAGGTTCGTGTCCCGGCTGAGGTAGTAAGATTTTTTATTCTATTCCCTTGCATTTATTGTTTAAAATTTACGTGGGATTAAATACCACAACAAAAACAATATTTATTATTTAATAATATATGCTAATACTTTTTCACTCTAATCATCGCTATTAACATCTGCCATAAGAATATTTAAATTTAAAAGAAAAAAATTAATTCTGTTTAAAAAAAGGATTTGAATTTTTGCTTAAGCCCGGTTATCTATTACATTATCATACAAGTATAGTATGTCAATAAGAGAAATTGGATGATTCACATGTTCCTTATACACAGACACACACACACCCAAGCAAAGCAAGATTACACATTATTTTTGAGATGAAGATCGCCTATCACCATGCTTCTGAAAAATGTAGCCGATTACTCATTGGAATATGGTTCGGGAGACAGAGAGATATATACCATTTATGGTATATATGGTACATATGACAGGTACAAATGGTAAGGCCCTATGGTTCAGGGCCTTCCATTTGAGCCAATAGACGTTGTGAAATTCCATTTTGGGGATAGGTGCAGACTTTAATTTGCAATCTCAATACTCCTTCATATTCGAAGATCTATTCAAAGTGAAAAACATATCTTTAAATGGAGAACAACTAAAAAGACCCTCTATATGGAAGTGAAATTTTAATGCTCTGGTTAGGTGGGATGGAGCATCCCCAGAGAATTTAACCCCCACAGTCGTGTCCTCCAATTCCAACGTCCATGTTGGCAGACCTGGAGACAAATAGGGAGTTGGAGTGGTCAGTGAGATTGATCGCGGCCTGCCAAGTGCCAAATGAATATCCCAACCAGCCTCCGACCTACTGCCAACTCTGATCATTACACTTGATAGTTACGATTTCCCAAGATAAGTTGTAGGAAATGTAAGTTGTACAGCAGTTGTCACGAAGCAGCTTTTTAGACTTGGACAAATATCCTATTTAAAAAAAAGAAAGGATTTACATAGATAATAATATTTTATTTTACAAGCCGAAGCTGAATAGAACAAAGAGTAAAAAATGTTATGGGCAAAGGCTGGCTCGAAGCTGATCGGGAGAGAGTTATCACACAACCATCCTTGTTAAATTATTTAATACATATATATACACACATCTAACACAAATGAAAATAGAAAGAAATCATAATACAATTATGAATAACATATAACATTGTAAACATAATCTGTATATTCAGAGATTTTTCTTCCGTGCTTGAAAGGGTCGAAAAGATATTTTTACCCGACATTTTGCACATCCTTTGATGGCTTCTTCTTCAGGGCTGATTAGAAAATGGTTTCGCCATTCAACTCTGAAGAAGTCATCATAAGAGGCGCGAAAAATTAGCTTTTCTATACGATCAAGCTCGGAAGAAGAATCTATGAATATTTCTGGAGACCGTGGAAACATATTTGAAATAGTTAAGAACTTGCAAAATATTGTAAGATATTAATAATGTTGTAACATTGAATTTACTAAATTTTAATGAAACGTAATATAACATAATAGTTATTATAGAGAACAAGATACAATACATTTTTTTATAATTTAAGACAATGAACTTCATGCATTGTATACATAATGGAATACACAATGAAGTTCATTGTCTTAAATTATAAAGAAATGTATTGTATCTTGTTCTCTATAATAATTATGTTATATTACGTTTCATTAAAATTTAGTAAATTCAATGTTACAACTTTATTAATATCTTACAATATTTTGCAAGTTCTTAACTATTTCAAATATGTTTCCACATATTACATTATACCACAGTAACATTAGATTCATGCATAATGCTTGCGACTAATATACCCGCTTTAATACAGTGTAATGTACAAAGAAATACATTAGAAAATAATAATTTTTAATATAATATTATGTATTGGAATGAGACGAATATCTCATACGGTCAAAGAGTATAACTAAGGATTTAAAAGAAATGGTTTTAATATATAAAACTAAATTTCTGAACACCAATACATATAATCCAATGTATTCTCTTTCAATACTCGTAAGTCTACACTATTTGTAAACACCAATGAAATGACCGAGATACTCCGACCCATCTATATACGTGGAAACGTGACTGTATCCTCCTCTGTCTGCAGTCTATCAAGTAAAGAAGAGATCAAAGGTCGCTCGCCCGAAGGAGGGGGTTTGATGCTTGGCAGTACAAAGTGCGAAGGAGGAAAGCAGCAAGAAAGCCACCCCTCGTGCTAGGGGTAGGAGTGAGGGCAAGGAGCAAACTGCCGACAGGGCTGTAAAGGAATTAAGCACTCTCCACCCCCTTCCCACCCCCCAACACCACCGGTTACAGTTACAATTAGTGGGAGCAGGCATGGCTGAGGAAATTCTTCTCTCTCTCCAGAGCTTCCTTAAGCCGACTGAAACATACTCGCTTCCCTTAAGGATAATCCAAGTCAAAATAGTTATCTGTGGAGGTCATTCGAAAATACAAATTAAATTTGAAAACTTTACAGCGGGAAAATTCATAATGTATTATTAAGGATGAAATAAATTATAAGAGATATAAAATTAAAACTGTTAAACTTTGCTCAGTGATGAATGTATTTACTTATTAAAGGTGAGCGCTTTCGAGACTCAATGTCTCATCTTCGGGGACCAGGAATCTTTCAGTCGAGAGTCTAGTAATGGACTGATTAGTACTAAGTCCGTTACTATACTCTCGTCTGAAACATTCCTGGTCCCCGAAGATAAGACATTGAGTTTCGAAAGCGCTCAGCTTTAATAAATAAGTATCATTCTTACCGAGCGAAGTGTAACAGTTTTTATAATTTATAGCTTCGTTCCAGTTCATTAGAATAATAAATTAAATTACTTGTCAGCTAATAGGTCATAAAGAATATTTTCATTCACAATTCACTTATTGCTTATTGTTCATGACCTATTCACATTATCAACTTTATTTACTGTTTCAGAAGACCAGATCCGATTTAGTGAATTTATCAGGCTTATAAATGTATTTAACGACAATGGAATTTCTGAATATTTGGTTCTGGTACGGCAGACGACTCATTGACAAAAATTCGCTAACACCCTGAACAGTGCTCAGGTCTATCGGCAGGAACTGCTGTACCAAATCAAAGAACAAATGCAGAGTATCCCAAAAATATGGTACAGAACAGATGTCTTTGACCAGGCAAAGTGACCCAAGACGGGAGCAGCAGACTCACTAGATAGCTTTCTACGGAAATCGAACCAGACCCCTCCAGATCAGACGAAGGGCAAGGGTCGTACGAGGCTTATCAATTATGTATCTATTGCAGGACCCTCCACGGTGTCTGTAGGGGGGTCTTGTCTGTAAATTATAAAAGGCAATTTCGTATTAGCAGTGTCGGGGGGGTCGAGGGGCTCATCCTAATCCACCTAGGGGCGGATGGATTTATATTTCTACACGCCATCCCTTAAAATGAATTCCCTCCATTGGCCATGTCTTCTTCAATGGACCTTGAAGTATTATATATATATATA
>KZ807032.1:577285-590626 GCA_000696205.2 Oncopeltus fasciatus
AAAAATAAAAAAAAAAAAAAATCTTATTTATTATTACTAAAGTACACATAACAAATACAAATAACAGAACACAAACAACTGAAAGGCTATGATGACATCATATAACGAATATAATGAAAGTAATGCCTAATACACTTAGTTTTCGCTAAGAAAAAATATAATACATAATAATAACTTCTATAGATAATAAAGCATAGTATAGTACTTACTATACGTAATAAGCCACTTATTTTCTATTCTTAATTCTTTTACTAAGAAATAAAATAAGTTATATTTATTTTTGGTGCACGACTGACTAAACAAATCTCAATTTTAGATATACTGCTAGCTTCTTCTGTATAACGTTGACGGAGTTCTGCCACAATTTGTTGACAATGTCCCGTGTTGGACAGATCTTACCGTACATTCGGCAATAAGTAAATGTAAAAGTAAAAAAGTAAGTTAATTTTTAATTATGCAAAAGTGGAGCGGAAGAGTAACTGTTCCGTGACTTAGCAGTTGAATTCAGAAGTGTATTTCGTTATTTAGAAAACAACAAAATACATTTTTTTTATAGAAATGTTAAATAAATTGATACATATAGCAACTTGATGAAATAGGAATGCTTGTTAATAAACTCTACTAAAGACAAAAACTTGAAGCTTTGACTGGAGACAGTTTCTGTCTTGGTCTACAGGGGTACTGATTCCCTATGCTAAACTTTATGTTAATCAGGCTGATCTGATTGGTGGCCAACTGATTAGCTAATTATGCCCGGCCGATTATCTCAGATCAGCTGATTAATTAGGTCAGCTGTTAGGAGGCCCCTGGTGAGATATCTTCTGAAGATAAGGCCGGCAGACAGATTCATAGCACTCTTGGCAAAACGACCTGGAAATCCTGAATTGGTAAATCCCTGCTTCATTCTGAGCAAAAGCGTATAAATGTATATGGCATAAAGTATAGCTTGGTTTTGAAAATGTGAAAATCTATTTTTTTTTTAAATGTTTTTCTTGATTTGGCAAGAAAGGATTATAATTTTTATTTCTCTGGTCGATCACAATAATTTTTACTTTAATTAAAAACCTAATTTAACGGATGAAGAGAGGATTGTCTGGAATTCGGTCATGGTAAATGAAGAATAAAAGTTTTATTTGTAACCAAAAATGTTTTGGTTAATACCAGGCTAAAATATGAACTTTTTTTGGTTAGAAATTAGTTTTTGATTCTTCATCAACCATCCCCGACAATCCTCTCTTTATATTAATTTAAAAGATGTTTTTGAATTTTAAATAATTCGTTCTTTAACGTATCTATTCCTTTTCCTGATAGATTCNACATAAAATAAAAACCTTGATTCATCAATAGCAAATTAAAAAATCTATATTTTCTGTTCGCATTTTTTCTTTGTTTTAATCTTTGCCTTATTTTAATTACATTAAAATTTGTATTGATTTGATGATACATGACAACATGATAATCTAATGCAGCTTGAAGGTATTGTTATTACAGCAAAGCAATTGACAAGTGCTCAAAATGGCTGTCAATAAATAAGTTTACCCAATGATCTACGTTCCCTCGATGATTTTTCCCGGTGTCTTCCCACATTTCACATGTGTTACAAAACATAAAATATTTTATTGTGATTTCATAGTGAGATCTGTGAGTCACTTACAAAAATCGTGGTATACCCACATACAGCTAAAGAATAAATGTGTTTATGATATATTTTTGGACGATTCCTAAAAGTAAACCAAAATATGTAAAGAACACTCTAAGCTTTTGTTTGTTCTACAAAAAGTTTGTCCACTATTGAAAGAAAGCTTGATGAAAAATTAAAAGTAATATTGAAAATAATATCGAATTAATATTGAAAAATTATATTGAATTAACAATTTTTAGTGCAAGGGAACAGAATAAAAAAATCTAACTTTCCCAGACAGGACAGTTAGATTTTTTTATTTTTTTATTTTTTTTTTTTTTGTGGGTTAGCCTCCCTTGCAACCACTAAGGGTCATTGGAGGGAGGGGCTATCTACAGGTTGCCACCCCATTCTAAACACCCATGGCTCAGGACAAGCTTCTATATTATAAATAAAAGATTGACCTGGGCGGGATTTGAACCCGCGGCGTCAGGATTGGGAGACCCGTACGGATCCCCTGAGCTAGCCTGGCGCCCCGATTTTTTTTTTATTTACTTTTGATATAATATTTACTTATAAATTTACTCATTATTTACTTTTAAAAATTCAAAAGTAAATAACGAGAGTCATTTAAACAGCTTGACAATGTCAGATCCTCCTAGCATAAGACGATATATTCGTCGGCCTCGGAGGTTGGACTCTCGATACTAGTGCGGGGAATTTAATAACTTATCAGACTTGTCCCGGTAGCATAAGTGGAAAATGCACCGGCCCGGATAGCAGGAGATCCAGGTTCGAATCCTGGTGGGACAGTTAGATTTTTTTATTTTTTATTCTGTTTCCTTGCACTAAAAATTGTTAAAATTTACGTGGGATTATATACCACAAAAAAAATATATATATATATGTTGAATTAATGTTGAAATATTATAATATTAAAGTAAGGATTGACAAGACTCCTTACCTGAAACCTCCTCATGTCTCTGGGGTTACCGGCGTTCTTAAGGCAGTTTTGGTTGCATTTAAGGAAGAACTTTAGGAAGAACCTGTAAAAAAAATACACAATTTTAGTGATTTGAATATTTAAATAAGATATACATTATATTTCATCAGTTTTATGCTCTTTATTATAAGTAAGCAAAATACATCAGGAAAAAAATGTATAATTATTAGTATAAACAAGTGAGGGCCATTATAAGTCTCAACAATTTATATATTTTAAAATATTTGTTCTGTAAGATCTAAATTCACTTTTTTAATGAATCCTAGAGACTATTTGGTAACATAAGGGAGTTATGGTAGTTATGGAGAAACATTATTTCCTGGTGAAGATGTATGTACTTATAAATAAAATAGAATTGTATATATATTTGAATATATTTTTCGTCTAATGACGGCTTAGAATGTGCCGCGACGCTACTAAGATGCATTTTTTTAAATATATAAATTCTTGAGACTAAATCCTGCCTACTCGTTATGATAGATATCATTTTAAGTTGTTTCGTTTATCAGATAGAAAAATATGTTCTTAATTTACCAAATTTTCTATATCGAACAAAAAAATATATTATTATTGTTATTATTATTATTACTTACCCATATATCTGACACAGTTTTATGTTATTGGGATATCATACCTTCTATTATCCGTCTTCATTGGTTTCTGCAAACCATCTTCTGTCGGTGAGCGCTTTCGGACATTGTCCATCTTCTTGGACGAATACATGTGTTCACTGTCACTGTCTGTATTCAACTCAAGTGATTACAAATTGAATACAGCCAGTGAACACATGTATTCGGCCACGAGGATGGACAATGTCCGAAAGCGCTCGCCAACAGAAGATGGTTTGCAGAAACCAATGAAGACGGATAATAGAAGGTATGATAGTTCTATATTCATTGGTGGTGTAAATAACCCTTTAGATTATTGGGATATGTTATTTCGAAACTTTATTTTACTTGAACATAAAACTGAAAATGTTGAAAGAGAATTATGCAAGTAGATGTTCTAGTTAGTGCCAGGTTGTTCCGGCTGAAGAAGGACCCCTTATTGGAGGGACATCAAATAATGGGCACAAGACTACACCTGCGAGACGTTCAATTTACTTGGAGGACGTGCGAGTGGTATGTGATCACTGATGGAATGAAGTCGCGGGTGAAATACATTAAATCACTGAAGGCTGAGAGGGTGAGATAGACAATCAGAAAGGGGGCGAGAGAGAGGTGTCGGGGTTGCCATGGCCACGGAACTTGGTGCCCCCCCCCCGCGAAGAGTTAGGGCCTCGTACAAAAAGTCTAACGGCTCCAAGAACGGCCAACCGTGAAATTAATGTTAAATATTAGCGTCCTACCGTCTTCCTTCGAACCCGGGGAGATGGGACAGTTGTGGAAGGGGCCTAGATTCGGTCCCCCGACGGAGAACTTGTGAGGAAATCTTTGGAAGATAGTCGACTGGGTACGTAAAAGAAGGACTAGCAAATTCTCTGGAATAAGAGACTTTGAAGAGCAACTTAGCCAATCGACCAGAAGGAAGGCAGAAGAAGAAATAACAGAAGATACAAGAAGTGAAATGAACAATGTAGGCGCCAGAGGTAGATAAGGATACTGTACCAGAGGAATTCGGCGATTACCTGGAGGCTGGGGAGTAGAAAATAATAACAAATGGAATTTAATAAATAAGAAATTCACCCGTAGGCTCGCTTCCTTCTATATTTAGCGAAGTTATGGGTGAATCATTAGATTGGGCTAGCGCTAAGCACAATTACTAAATAATTATCTACTTATCTTAATGTCTAACTATAATCTTGTGCTGAATTTGATAAATTATGTATTTATAACTAGTTTTTTTAAAGTAAGTATTATTTACTTAAGGGTATTGGACCTTTTTCAATACCAAGAATTTTAAAGAATGTACTTTAAATATACTTATTTCAAGGATTCATCAGAATAGAAACATTGTTTTGTCTTCTACAGTTGGTAGGTCGTATTGGGAATAAGATTTCTGATGGTATTCCGATAGGTTAGGAATGATAATAAACCAATGTAAGTCGAGAGGAATATAAAAGAAAAGAGGTGCCTCTATGCTCCACTGAGGGACTCCTTTTTTCCCCTCTTGAAGTGGGCGGTTGGAACATCTTTCTGCAGAGTTCGAGGTGATTACAGCGGTCCTGGTCCATCAGAATGCATGAGTCCCCTCCCATGGGAAACCGGCCAATCAGCTGCGCCGATATATTGTCACCTACAGCACCCTTCCACGCTTTAATTTGAAAACTTTTTCATTTCCAGACACTCCTTTTTTTTTTTATGCCAGTTGAGTTTTGTTGGCTTTTTTTTTTTTTTTTTTTTTTTTTTTTTATTGAAGCTTTTGGTCATGATGAGAATTTGTTTTGTTAGTGAACCTTTCGTAAGCAATCATAAACCGCCAAGGGGAAAAACTGTTTGAGAATTCTACTGGAAATTCCTAAAGCTATTTCGTTTCTTGTTCCTATTGCCCACTTGGCTTGGGCTACTAAATCTATAACTTTAATTTCCCTGCGTCGCAATTATAATCACCAAGTACATTGTATGCATACTCTCAGTTGCTTCATTCACAATCATGGCAGCTGGAACCGAAAAATTCATAAATAAATATTAATTTTATTTGTGGTTTTTAATCCCTCGTAAATTTAAATCAATTAATGCAAGGGAATAGAATAAAAAATCTAACTGTCCCAGCCAGGGCTCGAATCTGGATTTCTAGCTAACCGGGCAACACGTTATCCAATTACGCTACCGGGATAGCCAGATAACTAATTAAATTCCCAGCACTAGTGTCGAGAGTCTAACCTACGAGAAAGAAGAATACATCGTCACACTAGTGCTGGGAATTTAATAAGTTATCTGTCTCTCCCGGTAGCGTAATTGAATAACGCGCTTGCCCGGATAGCAGGAGATTCAGGTTCGAGCCCTGGCTGGGACCGTTAGATTTTTTGTTCTATTCCCTCTCATTAATTGATGAAAAATTCATAATTTTTTCTACAGCACCTTCACCGTACTGTCTCATGTACAATTTTCATAACTACAAATTGATTTTAATGTTAGTCTCGCTGATTTTAGTGAATTCTGTGAATCCTTATTTTCTTTAGAACATAAATGATTATAATAGTTATTGTTAATATAATCATATTATTATAGATATTTTATAAAATGCAACCTGGGTTTGGAATCAAATTGCAATAGTTATGTGTAATTTTAAGCTATATCTTTAGCGAAATGATATAAATCCATTAGTATTCCTAAATACATAAATTATAAAAACTTAGATAGTGAAATTCATTATAAAGCAATGCACGTTGATAATGCACTTTCAATAAATGATTGCAATTGCCGTTCTGCTAAAATACTTTTATCAAATATATTATGATGTGTATTGGAAGTGTATTGCGTCGTACTGGACCTACTGTTGAGTGTCTCTAGCATGGGAGTTCTACGAGGGGTGTGAGGGTGAAAGGGAGGGGATGGTCGGAGGGGTAGGCTGAGACTCACGCGCCCCTGAATACTTGGCAAGGATCTGTGAGGAGCGTTCACGACACAATGCCAGGACGGGAAGTGGATTAAGATTATCTCCTAGGACTTGAGAAATGGAACTCGCCCTCTTTCCATTTACCCTTGGTCTTCTTCGTGTCTCCTACCTCACTCTCACAACTCTCCCTACTCTTCCTGATTCTTTTCTTTTTCTCGTTTTTTTTTTTTTTTTTTTTTTTTTTTTTTTTTTTTTTTTTTTTTTTTTTTTTTTTTTNTTATAAATATTGAAAATATTTTTTTGTGAAAAATTCGATTAGTGATGTACAAAATCATAACAAATTTCATTACACATTTCTTTCTTTAAAATTGTAAACAATTGATTTGAAAAACTAATCAAAATTTATTAATTTTATCTTATTTTTCATGTGGATGGAATTATTTAACTTTATAATTTTATTCACATACACCTAGAACGCTTGGTCTTACGCAAAACATATCCATTATTGAATAAAAATACATAAAAACTTTTTATAAAACAATGCCCACCACAACTAAGACATTTTCTACAAAACTCGGTAGATTAGTGATATTTGATGAGCAATGAAAATAAAATTAGGAAATTTATAAATTTGGTTATTCGGATTGGGGAAATTTAAACTATTTTGAATTAGGCATAATATATATATATATATATATATATATATATATATATATATATATATNTATATATATATAATCAATCCATCCATCTTCTGTGTTGAAATTATTCGGGTTCCGTTTCATCAACAAGGAATATGGATAGAGATAAAGCAAGAATTGGTTCGCAGCGTTGTATGACTGAAGGATCTCGAAAATAACCAGCGATGAGCTAGCAAAAGGCATAAGGTGCGCAGGCAGGCTGCGAAAAGGTAGAACCCATCAAAGGTATGTATAAAACCATATTTATCACCTTCTTTACTCAGCCCTGAAGAAGCCATCACAGGATGTGCGAAACCACCAGCTGACATGGTCCAATCCGGAAGAAGTAATTCTACAAAGATTTGATGACATTTCAAATGTGTGGCCATCAGGAGAATTTTCTTCCTTGCCCTTGTTGAAGTATAGGCCATTGATGTACAGTAAAAGTTGCAGTACTGACCAACCCCCGTGAAATATCTCCTTGGGGGCGATGTCGGAAGGGCGTTAAATATTGAAGGAATCGGGAACCTGAGTCTGCATACTTGAAAATAAGTTTCACCACCGTCATTTTATATAGATAACGAGATGTGCGTAGAGCGCAGTCTCTCGGGCGCCATGCTGTACTGTATAATGCAGGTGATTAGTACGCGATGCCTCCCGAGAGAGTGCGCTGAAGAGCATCTCTTGCCGACTCTGGGGACTGATAACGGCGCCAAGTAACTGCCGCTAACGCTATCTATTAGTAAGCGACGTAACCTACACCCCCATGAATATTGACAGATGTCGGTCCCGGGGCCTCGCCATCATCAATTAGCACAGTCTAGAGTGGATTCTTTTACAGTTAAGAAGGAATAAAAAATATACTTCTTAGTAATTTATTACATCTTTCTCTTGAAAAAATTTGAAAAAATGTAGTCAAATATCTTTTGTTAGATACCAAAAATATTAAAATTTTAATTTGGGTGCGAGTCATTTTGTAAGCATGCTTTACCAGCTACAACTACGTGTTTTTTGACGATATGAAGAAATTCGTTTATATGTAAAAGTTAATAAATGAGGAATGGTTGATTATAGTTCGGAAAAATACGTTCGCAATGAAAAAAAAATCTGACCAGTGTTGTGAAAAATATTTACAGTTGCATATTTTGTTGGGGTTCGGTCAAAGCGACAAAACGTCCCCTCTCGCCTTCATGATAGCTTACAACAAATTATCTTGAAATTAAATAATGATTTTAGTTCTTATAATTATTCCCACTTTAAATTTTTTACAGAAAAAAATATCTTACTACCTCAGCAGTGACTAGTGTAGTGGTCTGCATAATTGACCGGAAATAAGGGGACCCGGGTTCGAGTCCCGACTGAGGTAGTAAGATTTTTTTTCTGACTACCTTTGCATTTGTTGTATATAATTCTCTAGTAATGTTTACAGTTGCATAAGGAGATTATGCCCGTCCACTACCCCAGTTCCCTTCCTTCGAGATACTTAGGGAAATATTGTTAGACTTATTGTTAGTGATAAAGAGGCAGCTGTCATGTGGCAGTGCCACCTAGATAAGACGAGGCCCCGCGCGTGTGCTTTGTCAGCTGATAACAGGCCCCCGAGCAAAGTCCATCTCTCAGCCTCCTAGATAGGGACGTATGGCAGTGACAGAACGCTCTCTCTGGTACGAATCACGGGAAACAGTCCGGTACTGTCGCCATTAGACTCTTTGCGAGCCATTCCGGAAGGAAATTAAGATTTTAAGAAAGGTAGGGGCTGGGTATACCAAGCAGATGTCCCTTGTTTCATTTGAGACGGACATAGACAAGAATAAATTACCAATGTGATCTTAAAAGTCGTAACGAACAAAAAAAAAAAAAAAAAAAAAATTGACTCGCAAGCAGAGAGGAGTGAACAATGATTGTATAAAGTAAGGCCACTGAAACAGCCTTAACTGGTCTGTAAGGAAGAGTGTGGGGAGCGCTCAACCACCTTAATTCTTCCATAATAAGCGTTTTTTGTATAAATTTTATGGCACATAACATTAAAAAATTACTTTTTGCGCCTATTATATTCTATTAAGTATTCAATAACTCAAATAACAACGAAGAAAATACTACTTTAAATTTTGGTCTTCCTTTAATCCCCTCTTTTTTCATATGGTTTCAATGAAATATAAAATCTGTCGAGGTTCCTCAAAGGAAATTACATGAAAAAGAAATTAATAATTGCAATATAAACCCTATTTGTTTAATTTAGCTTTTATATAAGTAAAGAAAGAATGGGGGAACGCACTAAATTCCTTAACATACGTTTTATTTAAATTTATTATTGTTGTTGAACAAAAATTATTTTTCATATTGTACAATATTACCTTCTACTATTTTACCCCCTTCTACCTTGAACCCCCTACACCTCGACCGATTTCAGCTGTTCAGGAACTCATCAAACACTAAGCTTAAACATAGAATTGTTTTAAAATTCAATATAAAAATTGCGGAATTTAGAGCGTGTACACAAAAACATATTTTTTTAATAGACCATAATTTTTGGTTTTCCAATGCAGTATCATCTGCATTAATGATCTATTTATATTTTTCAGAATTGGCGTCACGTTACCAACGTGAATATCTTGATTTCCCAACAGTAAATGAATAAAAGTAAGGACAATATGCTGAAAGTGCACAAATACTCGAATTATTTTCTTTTTTTGGGAAATTGTGGACGCGAGAGAGCTTTAAGAAAAGAACTATTTTTTTATAAAGAACGTATTTTAAACTTCTCC
Organism: Oncopeltus fasciatus; assembly: GCA_000696205.2. Lineage (NCBI taxonomy): Eukaryota > Metazoa > Arthropoda > Insecta > Hemiptera > Lygaeidae > Oncopeltus > Oncopeltus fasciatus. Next base: position 586,853 of record KZ807032.1, read on the forward strand.
AATGTAGGATTGGTGAAGATCTGTAAAATTTTTCAAAATTTTCTCCATGGTACCAATGGGATAAGATCAGATAGATTCCTACATCTATTAAATCCATTAAAGCTGAGTGAAAATGATTGCTTGAGCAGAAAATTACCACGTTTGCACCTACAAGCTACAGTGCTTTGACGGAGTTATTTCTTATCACTGTGAGTGACATTTTGTATCTTAATGCCTCATTCTCTTCCAGCAAGAGTTCTAAAAGAATTCCTCTGCCAGAAGCCGACACTTTATCGAGCTATAACTCTCAAGCAAGCTGCTTTCTGAACGAGCCTACCAACGAGGTTAGGCTGACTTTGATGTCAGCTTACAGGAATTGCCTTGTAGGGCGCCTTCCACGATATAGGGAGATCCCGGGTCGACGGGGGAGACAATAACCCCCCTTAAAAAGCACACTTTAACAATAAACAAAGCCAATTTTTTCCAGAAGAAAAGTAACATTTTTTAAGTAACGTTTTTTAGGGTCAGTTTCCTATGTTTCCTTTCAGTGAATTTCCTGTAGAAAAATCGGACTATTCATATTGGTACCAAGTACCGAGATTTGATATATTTCAATGGATACAGCTTAAGAGAAGATAAAACATGGAAATGATATATATATATATATATACAAGCAATAGAAATAAATTAATTTGAATAGGTGATAATGTATTATGGACATCACAAACAGGTTTTGAGCTGGTGAAATAGGTGCTAGTCCATTAAAACAAAACAAAAAATAGCAAGTAAACACAAAGATAAGAGGGTTGAAAAATCTGGGGTTTTTTGCATTCAATTTTACATAACGTTATGTTAAAATTATTTTGGAAAATTTATTAAACAATTCTTAATTAATAACCTCAACAAGTCAATAATAGGCAAAGATAAAGAAACTTCTCAATTATTTACTCAACTTTACAATAATTTCTGCCGGCAAAAAAAAATTTTTTCACACAGTATGGTTTATTAAACAGTTGTTAATTATAAACCTTAACTACAGTGTTTAGCTATGTGTAAAATTTAAAAAAATGTTGGTTATGATATACTAATACTATATAGTATTATAATTTAATAAGTAATTATACTCTGTATCTTCATTTTACTAAATTATTNATTTCAATGGATACAGCTTAAGAGAAGATAAAACATGGAAATGATATATATATATATATATACAAGCAATGAGTATAGTGTTTAAATTTGATGGATTTGATAAATAAAATCCATCACCCTTACGACAACTCAAATTAAGCGAATTTCATTCTTATTTACTGGACTAATTAGAAAATAAATTATATTGGCATTTTGTTTGTTCCAGATCATATGTCATTGATTGACCAATGAATATTTGTTTATTAAGTAACAATGTAAAGAATTACTCTCTTTAATATAATATTAAAGGTACAATAATACATAATTCACTTCCCAATACATATAGGAAATGTCTGTACACAATAAAAAATTTTCGACATTGAATTGCAAAAGACTATTGTTATGTTAATTTTTTTGATTATATAAACAATCCAGGAGATATCGTGAGGTACGTTGCTTCAGTCGTTATGCAACTGGACTCCTGAGTAAGAGGTCCCAGGTTCAATACTCAATTCGTTTTAGTTTCTGAGCTTGGGATATCCTTCTATGAGAAAACTCCATCTTAATCGGCTGTCGATTCGCATTGATTGGGAAAATAACCAGGGGCCCTGAATGATCTGCTGACCACACACCTTCTCCAGTGTGCGGTGGGCCGCGAATAAACACATCCTAGCATGTGATACTCCTTAACCCTGCCTCCCATTCTCTCACTCCCTCTCTCTCAATTTGTATTATTCTTTATTTGTATTATTTATAGGGTAATATCTTTGGTATTGTTATATATATAGAGAGAGAGAGAGAGAAAGAGAGAAAGATATTGGATTAAATTAGATAGTATATCTAGTTATCTAACTAACGATGAGTCCTCTTTTACGTACAATATTTATACTACTTAAGTTGTATTAATTTCTTCATAATAATATACAATAATATGTTTGAAGTGATTGAATGAAGCGATGTAAGTGTGATTTTGGTGTGACATCATTTTCAAAAGGGAAATGTTGAAAGTCATACCGACACTAAGCAAGAAATCAAAATTTCCCATAAAATCAACTGATTCTTTAACGTGTAGAGGATCAGGATTAGGATCAGGTTATAGGGCGATCAACATCATGGTTATTACGCCCTAACTGTTGGGTTAATTAAATTTTTTCATATATACCTGTTTCTCTTAAAATGCACATAAGTTTGCTTACATTGGATTCATGGTTTTCCAGGGATGCCGACAGTTGTCTTGGGAGGTTTTTGCATGTAAATAGATAAGTGTAATATGGGCATTCCTCGATGAAATGTTGAACGCTCATTTGAGAGCTACATTTAGGGCATTGCTAACTTTTGTCAAAATAACATATGTTAAATCAATAAGATATTGTTAAAATGCAGTAGGCTCCAGTTGCCCCATGTGTGGCCCCCGACTCGTCATGCTGCCTGAGGCGGGTCCGGATAATCGCATCAGTTCTCCGGGTGTCACGTCACATCTAAGTGGATCACAAGGGGGTGGACCAACCCCTAGATATTAGCTATATCGAATTGGTATGTTAAAGACCAGGGGTCAGGGGTGATTCAAGCCCTTGCTCCCTGAGTCGAGAATATGGGTGGAGGTAAGTGTACATCCTGGCTTCCAAAATGCCAAGTGTTCTTCGACCAGCAAAAGGAGGTCCATAACACTTTGGGGTGTAAAGTACGCTCACGATATGATAGGGATGTCGATAGAAACGGTGGGGAATATATAAATGGGCAAACTGATAGATATAGTTTGGGAAGATTAGAAGATACTCAGGGTTCACGCATATACTCATTACCAGTATATATAGGACACATTGATATAATAGTTATCGATACTCATATAAAATTAACAAGTGCATAGCGTACAAGCAATCATTCATTAGATAAATAGTAAACATTGGGAAAAATGTCAAAATATGTCACTAGACATGATGCTCATTATGATGAGCGATTTGTAAGTGCATAACATTCAAGCTGTCTGTCCACTGTGGGTGTCGTTGCACTATATGTGATTGGCAAGTGCTTTGTTTTCAAGCATTCAGTCATAGCATACATAGGAACACTCGTATAATGGGTGTCGTTGCTATATGTGATTTGCAAGTGCATAGTCTACAAATCCAAAGTCATTGCTAGGGAGGTTGGATTACTGCATGATATGCTCTGGGAAAATTGGTATAATAGTTGTCAAGGCCAGTTATGAAACTGATATGCTATAATGTTCAGGGATCTGGTCATTATTAACATTGTGTAAATTAAAAAGGTTCTAATAAAATATGTCTCCATACGTCACGATTGTCAAGTTCATAGTCTGCAACCAATATGTCATTGGCAATTTAGGTATACATTTGGGTATACCTTAGGAACATAGGTGTAATGGGTTTCTATGCCCATTATAAGATTGGTAAGTCATTACATTTAGGGATTTTATCATTGGCATAATAGAATACATTAAAACATTGTTATAAAAGCTGACAATGTATCAAGAGAAATTGGCAATTTCATTGCTTTTAATTGGCTTAGTAGGCATTGAAAAAATTGGTATAACAGGTGTCAATTACAATCACTAGATCAATGGTGTTGTAGTATATATTGGTAACAATGTTGTAATAGTTATCAATGAATACTCTGCATGTACCACTAACCCCCCCCCCTCCCCCC
>KZ807032.1:591696-603494 GCA_000696205.2 Oncopeltus fasciatus
TGACTTAAAATAAATGTACATGTATAAAAATAATATAAATAAAATAAAAGAAAGAAAAAATATAATGAAATAAAAATAAAATTAACAATAAATAAATAAATGGTCATCACTGTGAAGGGAGAAGGGGCCCATCGACCCCACTCCCAATAAGTTTAGGCATTAAGGCCCAGGAGGTCGCGAGGCCATCTCCGGTTTAGTCGCCGGGGAGGATTGTGGGGATTGGAGTCCGACGACAGGGATTGGGCAAATGGATTGGGATGAAATTGGAGTTTACTATGGAAGAGTTTGAAGCGGGTGGAGATAAGGTCTTTGACAAAAGGAATATTAAAGTCGTGATGAAGGGTAGAGTTGGACACATAATATGGAGCATTAGCAATAGTCTGAGAATTTTGGACTGAAAGGGTTGTATTCGTTGGATATTGGAAGGCTTAGCGGCACCCCACATTTCTGCACCATAGGTCCAGATTGGTCGTATTATGGTCTTGTAGATGGTCAGTTTGTTTTCTAATATAAATACAAGTATATTCAGAATAACTGCTTCTTTTCACAATCTGATATTCATTGATATTTTGAGGAAGATTATATTTATTTTTACCTTCTACGCAAATGGGACACGATGTTGCATAGTTTTGATCAAGAAACTCAAACGGATCCATTGGTTACTTTGGCATTTCTATAATTTATTCATATAATATATAATATATTTATATCCATACATGACATCAATATAAATAATATTTATGTAATGCATTGATATAATGGTATAATTTATTGATGTATGAAATTGTCATAAAGCTTATCTCAATTCATTGCACTTTAAATACATTATAATATAGATAAATAAATACTAATCGGGTTCCTTATCGTTGGTGTTGTCTAATATGTAATGCATTTAATGTGTATACCTCATTCATAAAGTTTGGGTTTTACTGAATACCAAAAAAGCCCGTCACGCAAGAGGTGCGTAAACGAAAAAGATATCTCTTGTTTCATTGAAGATAGCAATAAAGTAAAAATTATATTTATAGAATTTACAGTTTGTATCGCATACTAATTTTCTTATGCCTATAATAAAAAAGATAATGCAATACATAATTCTGATCTCTCTTTGTTTTTCCACTATAGCCCTTTGGGTAAGTTGTATGTGTATGCAGATATATGTATATATAATGTTAAAATTAGAAAAGTAGGAAACGAGAATACCAGGCCTCTATCAGTAGGAGCCAATTTAAGGACGCCAACTGCTTCCTTTCTTCAGGGAAGAAAATTAGGGTTACATAGAAATCGCTATTATAATCTTCTAGGCCTGCCTCGGCCTTTACCTGAAGTTATAAAAACAGCTCACCTGCGGCTGCCAGTGTCAATATACCTGTCAGATCACGTGACTTAGTGTGTCGGGCTGGTCGTAGGCTTTGCAGTGCCAGTAACAGTGAAGTGATAAGTGACAGTAATTAACTAATTATTTTGAGGCCTATTTTTAAATAATCATATTTAATTAATTTTTAAATATTTTTTATTAACATTAAGTAATTTATATGTATGTATTTAATAGTTATTAAGGGCAGTGGTGACGGTTGTTAGCTGTGAAAAGAAGGTAATAGGAATTGCCAAATAAATATAATAACAAATAAATTAAATTTGATTTATCTTTGTACTTGAGTTGTTATTGACCCGTAGCCCACAACAATATATATGAAATGAAAAAAATTCACTGAAAGACGGTAATCTTAAAGAAAAAATATTCCTTTTATTAATTGTTTAATTCCGTGTTAACAATAATTATTAAGAATATTTATTTTCCTGACAGCTTTTGAAAGGAATACCATACAGCCTAAAGAAACTTGGCGATATTAAAAATACATCTAAGGGGGAGAGGTGAGGCGACCCATCCCCTGGAGCTCTCGGATAAGGGTGCTTAAATATTTAGGTGGAGCCGAAGGGGTGGGGGTGAGTAATTAAGTGAGCTTGGCTTGGGGCTTAGCTTGCTGTTAACAAGATCTTAGCAACTTAGCGGCAGTGTCCTCCACCGTCGGAGACTTCGTGTACCCAATCCGAGGGCTCTGGCTAGCAACAATTACGCGACAAGTAGGGAGATTGAGGCCAATTGAATGTGTGTGAATTACACTAAGGCTTATATGTGAGTCAGCAGCGAGAAATAAGCCCTGAAGCTAATAATAATTTTCCAAAACGAATTAAGTTTCCGTCAAACTCCCGATATAGCGTATTTGTTGTCTCGTTCACCGCCAGATGCTTCATAGTAATTAAAATAATAACTGTGATAAAGAAATGCTAATTAACGAAAGTAATAGATATTAATCACAAGAAATTAATTATATAACGTGAGTTAATAAATAAAATTAAGGTCTCACACCTGCAATTTCTCCATCAGTAACTAAATCTGTAAATGCCCCACTCCGATTCTATCGACTTGGCCCAATAAGGCATTTAAAATCTCTACACTCTGGATTAATTGGAAGAAAGGTTTCTAATCTGGGGCGTCAGGGTAGCTCAGGGGAGCCTTTCGGATCTCGCAATACAAAAGCTGCGGGTTCGAATCCAAACCAGGGCAATCTTTAAAAAAAAATGCTTGCCCTGAGCCATAGATGTTTAAAATGGGATGGCATCCTGTAGATAGCCCTCAGTGGTTGAAAGGGAGGCTAACACTATATATAAAAAAATAATATCCTTTGTGCATTTACAGTAGGTTCTTAATACAGTTTACTCTTGGAAGATATGTTTTTTTTTTTTGTTTTTTTTTTGTATTTACCATTTCATCTTCCGGGTTGGACCGAGTCAAATTGTTCTTATTTGCCGAGCTTTCGCACATCATGTGATGGCTTCTTCAGGGCTGAAAAGAGAATGAGAGTTGTAAAGAGTTATAGATGTATATGTATATCTCTTTTCAGCCCTGAAGAAGCCATCACATGATGTGCGAAAGCTCGGCAAATAAGAACAATTTGACTCGGTCCAACCCGGAAGATGAAATGGTAAATACATCTGACGACCGACGAAGCCTACGTGAACATTTTTTTTTTTTGTTTTTTTTTTGTTCAATCTTTGGTCATTAACGCCAGGGAGATATTTTTAGATGCGGGAAGATACTTTCAACAAGAAGAATTTCTTAGAAATAGGTCTTGGTGAGGTAAAAATTATTATTTTGAGGTAGATATTATATTATCTAACAATCACAGGAAGACTTTTATGCATATTTTCATCGAAATTTGGCCTTTCAAGGTCGTATGAAAAATGATAATAATAATTTTGATGCTAGATGCTAAAAATGGTGTGGACCTTTTTCGGATTCCGGCTAATTTTAAACTTACCTATTAATTTTACATTTGAAAGCAACGTGACAAATTTGATTAAGAAACACAATACATTTAGACTTTTTAACAATTTACGGTACAGAGACATACCCTCACTCATAATAATTCTGGAATTTTAACGTTCTTAATATTCCAGTTGTAATAAGTCAGTTAACATATCTTTGATTAACGAAAGGAGAATACTTTAATTTTTCCATCGAAAATGTTTTTCTCGGGCGGGAGGGGCGAATCACTGGATGTGGAAAAACTTTTTTTCTTAAATCAATAAAAAGTCAGTGCTCCATGATATGATTGTTTATTGTTGTTATAAATTCACTAAAGAGGTGTACAAAAAAAAATCTCAGAATGCTGCAAAGCCGTCAAACGCGTTTGAAATTTTTATTTTGTTCGTTTTGTATAGTTGCATTTTTTTTTGAATGGCTCATAACATTGAGGGTTATCCAATGTGTTTGTAATTTTAGTTTTTTAGAACTTTAGGAAACACTATGGCTCATTTACACCACTAAATGCGCAGTTTCCAATGGCCATCTGGATCGCTCTCCTGGCCATGTCCTGGAAGACCCCACAGACTCCAGAATCCAGAGACTCCAGTCCCATGTTCCCTGGATGGGCTCTCTATCAAGTTGACAACCACTCATTTGCAGGAGACCATCTGCCCCACTCATGTGGTATTTAACAATATTTGCCGGGGGCCCTTTCTACCCCCGCCCTCCTTATGTATTATTTAGGGGTAAACGGTGTTTGTACTCCCTCTCGGCCTGAGTGTTTGCCCTCTGACTCAGGGCCGCTAATCAAATCTTGTGGTCTCAGAGAACTGTTAATCTTGTCGGGGTCCTTTGATGTCCTTTGCCTCCGAAGGACACCCTCCCCTGCTCTGACCTCTGACCTCGCGTAAAGGATGAATTATAACGAGCTTTATCTTCTCTATGAGTAATGCAGTTACCAATAGGCTTTAAGTAAAGCCACCATCTTCCGGCCATGTTAATGCAATAGAACTTTAGTCCGTTATAGTCCCTTACTAGTTACTCAAACCCTTTTTAAAATTTATATTTCATAGTCACGTAGAAAAAAAAAAAAATATTATACTGTTAAAATAATGAAAGAATTTATTTCCACATTTCTTTTGCGAACTTTTAGATGAAGTCTGACAAACGGAGAAAGAAAGGAGTCTAAATTGGAAAATAAATGTATATTTGTGGAAGATATTTATGAATGTCATAGAGGGTGATTTGTGGCTCTGTTTTTTAGCAAGAGAAAGAAAATACATTATTTTATCAACTTCATAGAAATCTATATATTTAAATTGTATAAGATCTTTAATCGCTGAAATAAGACAAGATGGAGAGCAGTAACTAAAGTCATACATAGTTTCTAATAACTAGTGGACATTAAAATACATTCCACCCAATAGATCACTCGACATCATTTGACAGTTAACAATAAAGTTAATGTAGTATTTACTTTCTACAAAAGTATTAGATAAAGAATATAAATACATTTTAACAATTTTTTAGTACAAGGGAACAGAATAAAAAATCTAACTGTCCCAGCCAGGACTCGAACCTGGTTCTCCTGCTATCCGGGCCGGTGCATTTACCAATTATACTACCGAGACAAGTCCGATAAGTTATTAAATTCCACGCACTAGTGTCCAGAGTTTAACCTCCGAGGCCGAAGAATATATCGTCTTATGCTCGGAGGAGCTGACATTGTCAAGCTGTTTAAATGACTCTCGTTATTTACTTTTATATTTTTAATTTAAATATTAATTTTATTTGTGGTTTTTAATCCCTCGTAAATTTAAATCAATTAATGCAAGGGAATAGAATAAAAAATCTAACTGTCCCAGCCAGGGCTCGAATCTGGATTTCTAGCTAACCGGGCAACACGTTATCCAATTACGCTACCGGGATAGCCAGATAACTAATTAAATTCCCAGCACTAGTGTCGAGAGTCTAACCTACGAGAAAGAAGAATACATCGTCACACTAGTGCTGGGAATTTAATAAGTTATCTGTCTCTCCCGGTAGCGTAATTGAATAACGCGCTTGCCCGGATAGCAGGAGATTCAGGTTCGAGCCCTGGCTGGGACCGTTAGATTTTTTGTTCTATTCCCTCTCATTAATTGATGAAAAATTCATAATTTTTTCTACAGCACCTTCACCGTACTGTCTCATGTACAATTTTCATAACTACAAATTGATTTTAATGTTAGTCTCGCTGATTTTAGTGAATTCTGTGAATCCTTATTTTCTTTAGAACATAAATGATTATAATAGTTATTGTTAATATAATCATATTATTATAGATATTTTATAAAATGCAACCTGGGTTTGGAATCAAATTGCAATAGTTATGTGTAATTTTAAGCTATATCTTTAGCGAAATGATATAAATCCATTAGTATTCCTAAATACATAAATTATAAAAACTTAGATAGTGAAATTCATTATAAAGCAATGCACGTTGATAATGCACTTTCAATAAATGATTGCAATTGCCGTTCTGCTAAAATACTTTTATCAAATATATTATGATGTGTATTGGAAGTGTATTGCGTCGTACTGGACCTACTGTTGAGTGTCTCTAGCATGGGAGTTCTACGAGGGGTGTGAGGGTGAAAGGGAGGGGATGGTCGGAGGGGTAGGCTGAGACTCACGCGCCCCTGAATACTTGGCAAGGATCTGTGAGGAGCGTTCACGACACAATGCCAGGACGGGAAGTGGATTAAGATTATCTCCTAGGACTTGAGAAATGGAACTCGCCCTCTTTCCATTTACCCTTGGTCTTCTTCGTGTCTCCTACCTCACTCTCACAACTCTCCCTACTCTTCCTGATTCTTTTCTTTTTCTCGTTTTTTTTTTTTTTTTTTTTTTTTTTTTTTTTTTTTTTTTTTTTTTTTTTNAATATTTATAAAATTATAAATACATTTCATTCACCTTCCTAATTTTGTCCTTTTTAGTCCCTGAAAAAAATGGGTATAGAATTTAATTTCCATACGCTCATATTATGTACTATAAAACAGATGTTAAGAAAAATGATATACAGGAATAGAAGTGTGCTACAATTTTATGTACTAAAAAATAATGGGTAGATGAGAAAATTACAAGCATGTTTCATTTATGGTTAAAAAGTGTTTTACTCCCAACGGTCCAATAATATTGGCATATAAGTATACCAATGGTATTCCCAAGAAAAATGGTTGTTTGAGAAAACTAATGGACTTTGTTTAGGAATAATAATATTATTCTCCATTCAGCCCTGAAGAAGCCATCACACGATGTCCGAAAGCTCGGCACCTAAAAACTCCAAGACACGGTTCAACCCGGAAGAAGTATTGGTGAATAATAAAAAAGTTTTTCTGGACAGTTTGATTTATTAAATATACATTTTTGGGAATTTGAAGCAACAGAAATAAGAGATATTAAGTATACATTTTGAGAATTTGAAGCAATAGAAATATGAGATATTAAATATACATTTTGAGAATTTGAAGCAATAGAAATAAGAGATATTCTCCAAACTTAGTACTCTCGATAAAAATTTAATTACTGAAATTTTTAAAAAGCATTAATTGCGACTGTATTCCTTGCCATTTAAGCTCACCGTAATAGAGTGGAGCTTGAGTCTAAATTTATTCGAGAACTAAGCTCAAAAGTTAAAAGTAATTATCCAGTAAGGGCTGCGTAGATAACGTTGATTCCCAATGTTTCATTAAAGTAGAACATAGAAAAGAGTAAATGACTGATAGGATCATCGGAGGCCTGAAGGAAGATGTATGTAAAAGTCGAGGGCTCCGTACATGAAGAAGTACAAGGAAGTTCTCAGCCATTGCAGTTACATTCTTAAATATTTATCTATTTTTCATTAAAATGAAAGAAAAAGGTTAAGAAATTAAATTTCACACATAATAAGGTAATAAATCTTCTTCCCAACACTAATTATAACAAAGATATAACCTTCATACATTTTGGTCAATGCTCTAAATCCTCAGGCCTTTCTCATCAATATGTGAGTCAAATATAAATTTTCTATATTTTCTAAAAAAGAATCTGAAATACCGAATTTGGTTTCGAAATTCTATAAAAGAAAGGTAAAAAACCCCTACCTTCGATATTAAATTCTTAATTATTTACCTTAATGTGTACTTTCAAAAAATTTAATAGAATATAAATGTTATAAAATTAGAATCTGACAAAATAAGTTCTAACAATTATTTTTATGCTAATAATAAGATAGATATAACAATTTTATATTTTGATTTCCTTTTTTTCGTCCCTTCTCCTCGGCCATTAATGAGCTCACCAAAAAGAAGCTTAAATACTCTACTTAATTTTGTTATAAAATCTAACGTATAGATTTACGTATATGAAAGTTTGTAAAGGCCATATTTGTTTTAGCTTCTCCTAACTAGGATCGGTGAAAAGCATTATTTCTCCACGAGAAATCCAAGTGCTACAGATGTTTAAACGGCTCGCAGCATGAGAAGCGCTCAACTTAAGCAAACACTGATTGGAAGGCGGTGGAGGTCTGTAGAACATGCCCCCGACCCACGTTGCGGTAGGCACCACCATTGACGAGTCTCCCCCAACCCCCCCATTGAAGGAGGGGGTTGCTAGGACAACGGAAACCGTCCCTATCCAAACATGGCGAACATGATAACACCCCCCACCACCGGTTTCTTCCGAAAGTCATCCGGACTCCTCGCAGAAGGACGCTTGTTCTCTGGAGATGACGCTAGGTCTTCCGAATCCTCATGTGCTTCACTTGTTCGGAAAACGAAATAATTCCCTTCCAAAAAAAAAGTTGGCAAGTGTAAGCAATTTCGCAATAAACTATCGCTAAATAGTCTCGTTGTTACTTCAGCGGTGTCTGCTTTACCAGATATCTCTAGAGGGAAAGGACACAATTCCTTGTACATATTCTTCTATTTTTCTCTTTATGATTCTTTAAAGTAGGAGATATGACATATTTTAAAAAGAATATTTAAGAATGTTACAAGAAGAACGGAGTGGACCACTTACATTTTCAAGAAGAAGCAGTAGTCCAATAAAATCAATAATCAGTTCTATAAGATAATTCATTTATTCATTTTTTTTTTTACTTTAAACAATAAATATATACAATTTTTTATAGAGATTTTATATCCTACTCCAATTTTATAAAAAAAAAACAAAAAAAAAAAAACGAATATTATGAACCTATTTTAAGTATGTAAGTTAGAAAATTTTATAACCCCCTTATAACCCTCTTCCTTTCCTTGTCGGCCTACTTCCAATTATACTAAGCTTAGCCCTAGTATTTCCCTTTTTTGGTTTAAGATTAAAAAAAAAGGTAAATGATTTATCTTTTATTACGTATTTATGTCCATGTTAGTGGATGTGGGATATCTGTTTTTTTTTTCCAATTATATGTAATCTGATCCACTGTGATTCTCAAAAGGTTTTATAACCTTGACTTTATAGTCAGAAAACTGGGGTGATAACCATAAATTTTATTTATTCACTTATTAAACTGAACAATTGCAATGAATATTTTTTAATTTATTTATTGTTCTATTTTCTTTAGGCATTTCCTTAGCAAATAATAAGGCGGTTTACTGTATGTGTGCAGTGTGTTTGTAAGTGTATGCCTGGCGAAGCTGCAATACAATTAACTAATCCTGCCATAGAGGTAGATATGTAGCTCAAAATGCGTATGACGTACAAGTGCCAGAACTACGTCACACACCGATACCTCTCAGTAGATATGTGTACAGTATCCGTTCGAATTAATAAAGACGAGTAATTTACACAACCTGCAGTTCCTCAGACTTATCTAAATGGCTATCTGTAAGTATATAGATAAAAATAAATGTTATGCTTTAAAAATACAATTCACACATGAAATAAAACATTTTTCATGTTTTAAACCTTTAATTAATTCTCAAGTATCACAAAACTAAAATTAAAACAACCTCGGGCTTCGGCTTAGCTTGAGGGATCCCTGTGGGTCTCTAAAGTATCACAATGTAGATCGTATGGGTGTTTAGAATAGGGAGGCTTCAACGTTAGGCGGTTGAATAAAATGTTTCTGTATACAATTAATAAAACTAAAAGTTGCCAAAAATAGTAACTAAAGTCAGATTATATTTTGGCTAAAACGGCTGTTGATATTGGTATATGGGGCCATAAGGAGGCAAGAATAACAAATGAATAGAAAGAAATGTGTGAACAAGGATAATAAATGAACATTTCGTAACAGTGATATGAGCTTAGTCCCCCCCTCCCAACTAAATTTGTCACGTGGATTGGCTGGCGGTACTTTTGTACCTTTCAGAGCTGTCTAGTTTAGTATACACACACGCACGTTAAAATTCGTAAGAAAAGGTACAGAGCCGACCTAAAATTTCAGGGAGTGAAGGAGATCAAAGGGAGGGGGGGGGGGGGATTGAATGAGTCTCGCTGAGGTAATCAGGACAGCCAACTTGAGAACCCCCCATCCGAGGGCAAACAAATTTAATACGATATTCCCCACTTCAACACCCCTCCCCCCCTTTGCCAACTCCTGAAATTTTAGCGGGAGGCGCTTTGCTTTAATTTTATCAGTTGACTTTCAGCTTCCTCCTCGGTCATTTTGCAGGTCAATAAGATTGTTGTGGTGATAAAGCTGCTATCGCTGAGGCATCTTGTTATTTAGCATACTTCCTCTAAAGAAATCAAGCTATTCACCGTCACATTACTTTTGGAAACAATTTTCGGATTCCTCCTACTTAAGGGACGCTGAAATATAGTCCTTCCTGTATTATATATCTAATACTACTAATAATAAATAAGAAAAAGGAGTGTAGTGAACACACACAAAAAAAGAAAAAATTACTGGAAATTTAATGCTCATTGTAATTTTTTTTCTTTTTGTATATTCACTACACTCTTTCTTCCTCCTGATTTTATTACACACACACACACGCACGCACGCACGCACGCACGCACTCTCACACACACACACACACACACACACACACACACACACACACACACACACACACACACACACACACACACACACACACACACACACACACACACACACACACACACACACACACACACACACACACACACACACACACACACACACACACACACACACACACACACACACACACACACACACACACACACACACACACACACACACACACACACACACACACACACACACACACACACACACACACACACACACACACACACACACACACACACACACACACACACACACACACACACACACACACACACACACACACACACACACACACACACACACACACACACACACACACACACACACACACACACACACACACACACACACACACACACACACACACACACACACACACACACACACACACACACACACACANTATGTATATAAATTAAATATTTAAATTTTTTTCTTGCAAAGAGTTGAATAAATTTATTTTTGAAGGATTTGGATGAAATGGAGGGGGAATTTAAGTTGGATAGGGTCATTTTTAATCGTAATTTCTTCGTTATATGTTTTTCAGTATTTATTTTCTGTAGAAGTTTTAATGACACGTGGCTATTTAAGAATGTAACTACAACGGTTGAGCGCAACTCCCAAGCATTCAAGAATCAGCCTCAGTTATTTCACTTTAATGTACACTGCTCAACGAATCTTATTTATTTACTCTTATTTATGAAAACCTTCTGAGTTAAGGCAGCTCCTGTGTAGTGGATTTTATTAAAATATTTTCAGTTCTTATCTTTCTCCAATCCCAACCTCCACATGGATCGATTTAAACTGACTTAGAAGAAACAGTTCCTTTATTTGAAGATATGTAAATAATATATGAGTTTCAAGTAGCACGGAAATAAATTCCAAAATAACTCCAGACATATAAAATAAATTTCTCTTTATAAGATTAAACAAATAGTCACACAGCTATATTTTTATCATCCACTGCATACCGAGTTGAAGGAAAGATTTTTTTTTTTTTTTTTTTAAATACATTTATGAACAGTTTTCTTTCCTCAAAAGAAAAGATAAGTGCTGAAAGGCGATAATTCTAAGATGGCCGAAAATCACGGAGTCAAATGGTCGGCTGTCATCGTCTGCGTTAGACACTTTTGGTCTCGACTGGCGGAAATCGCTGCCTCGGAGATTTGTTGGGGAACGACAGCGATTTCCGGTTGAATGGCAGGCAATCATAGATTCCATTGACACTTGTAACTCAGAGCGCGATTGGCCGATAAGCAATCCTCGATTTCATTGAGTGGTTTCAAATGCCAAACCAGACAATCTCTTATCAAATGGCATATATAGTGACTTCAAACAGCCACCAGACTTGACTGATTAAGTAATATTTTCCTACACTTATGAGGTATTTATTAATTTCATATTTTTTTTTTTTTTTTTTTTTTTTTTTTTTTTTTTTTTTTTTTTTTTTTTTTTTTTTTTTTT
>KZ807032.1:633598-645346 GCA_000696205.2 Oncopeltus fasciatus
AGGGGCGCCAGGCTAGCTCAGGGGATCCGTACGGGTCTCGCAATCCTGGTGCTGCGGGTTCAAATCCCGCCCAGGTCAATCTTTTATTTATAATATAGAAGCTTGTCCTGAGCCATGGGTGTTTAGAATGGGGTGGCAACCTGTAGATAGCCCCTCCCTCCAATGACCCTTAGTGGTTGCAAGGGAGGCTAACCCAGCAAAAAAAAAAAAAAAAAAAAAAAAGATGTATTGTAAAAATTCTAACATGTTTTGATAAAAACTACAACAGAAGTGAGAGAATTACTGGGGTTTTTCGTAATAAGCCACTTATTTTTATAAAAACCTAGTATTATAGTTGTACATATTTTATTTGTTCATCCAGATATAAAATTCATAATTAAAAAAAAAACCGGTAAAAATGTATTAATAACGAAAAGAAGTGATTGGCTCTGCTGTACTGTTAAACAACATTTAAACTCCACAATTAAATAAATTGTGATATAGCAAGAACTTGTGAATTCAAAATTTAGAAAATTGAAAAGTACAATTAGTTATTGATTTTAGCAGATAATAAAGATTTTCTAAAGTACAACAATAATATAGTCAAATCCTCTTAGCTGTTTGTAGAGTATAGCTGAATAAAGTATTAGCTATACTCTTATTATACTTATATTGATAAGATGCAATTAGACGATTAAAAAAAAAAAAAAAATTCTTTCAATATCATAAGTGTACAGCTAGCTAAACGTTTCTGCTTCCCGCCATGCGTGATGGCTTCTAAGAGTACCTCATTTCTAGCGAGGTAGGACAGTTGTGATGGATTTGCTCGGAGTGACGTCACAAGTCACCCGTGACAGGGCGCGATTAAACTCCATTAACTGGTGTCCATTAGCTGGTTGTCTGCCAAAGTGAATCTAACTCCCGCCATACATTTAGAAATGATCGGCCCCATGTCAAACACAGTCTTATATGACGTCATAGATACAGCCAGAGATTTAGTAAATCAAACGGATTATATGACTTTGATTATAACTATCCTTATTTTATTTTAATATAAATTACTTTTATTACAATAAACACTCATTGAAGATGGCACATTTTCTTTTCATTTATAGCTAGCCTGGCCTGAAAGACCAATTTTTGCAAAATAATTGGTGTAATAGTGTGATTGAGTTATGCATGAACAACGACGGAGAGGGCTTTATCATTTATTTAATAAGTGAATCGAAAAAATATTCGAGTATTTGAAAATAAGTCACTGATAGGGAAAGTGGGATTTATCAGTATGGGTTCGAGACCGAAAAAAAAGTTTGTCTAGTGCCATGGGTGTATAAAATGATTTAGTTGTCTAAAGATGCCATTTTCCCCGTGACTATTTCCCCAGCGCTAGTTAGAAGATGAAGGACATGGTATAAAAATGGCTGACCAACTAGATTGTAGGGAGAACTGTCTTTTGGATATAGGTTAGAAGGAACAGATATAATTGGGTGGTTTTCTTGTTGGTAGCCAATCGCTTTAATCTAGATAATAATTGAAAGGTTATGGCGACCCTGCAATTGACCTGTTGGCACAATTCTCGAGTGAACATTCCACAGATCCCATAAAGAATAGGAAGGTTGGCGAAGGATAGCCCTTCTCCCTGATCAAAAGGGATCGGACCTTTCATGACTTAACGGCCCATTGCGCTTGTTGGGAAGCAAATAAAGCGTTATAAATCGTACTGCTACTACTTGAGAGTGAAAGGAGTTTTCTTCTCCCACACCTAAGACTGCCATTGCCACAATGGCAATGCAGAAGCTCGATCAACAGCTTACATAATAGCATGTGTGGTCATCAAAAGTTGCCTGCGAGCTTATCAGGCATGTAGCAGGTCATTATGAAAGAGGTGGGGGGGGGGCGGCTATTTACGGTCTGGAGAAAAGTGTTTCCATCGAACGACGTGGAATCAGACTCCAGGAGAGAACGGACCAGCTAAATGAGAAAGTTCGGCCATAATAGTTAGCGGAAGGAGATAATCCTGGCTCGGTATTAATAATAAAGGCCTCCCCACTGCCTGCCTCGATAAGGGTTAGTAGAGCATTAGCATGTGCATAATGAGTCATGTTTTTCCAGGGGCAGATAGGCCTCCAGCCACCTGGGACCTGCAGTAGCCCTCCAGAGCCCGAGCTTCTCGGCATCCGAATGGTCTTTTAACGAGATATCTGCAAGAGTATCTCGAGAAGGCAGTGCCATCCGGCACAGATTCCGTGCGGCTTCGCCTCCCACGTCAGCTTCCGGCCCAAAATCTTCTAGAATACAAGTTAGTCATTTACACGATGTCGAGTCCTAATTGCATTCACTCACTCACATCCATGTACAAAGAAGTCATGACAAGTGCCCGTCTCCTAGCTTTATCACAAGTTCTCAAAACAGAAGTAAATATCAAATGTCAATTCAGTTATAAATTATCACAAATCATGATTAAAAGTCCGTCATCCATCATGAACCAACACCATTCCTTATGATGGTTCTAAAAGACAGTAAGTGACTAATTATATCTTATAGACGTAAGGGCATTTTGCGTAAATTTAGCCTTTACTGGGCGTAAAGAAAGAGTGGGTGAAGTGCTCAGCCATCGTAATTACATTCGTAAATAGATCCTATAATAAGCATTTTTCATTAATAGGTTATAATACATACATTTTAAGAAAAGAAAAAAAAGAGAATCAGCATTACATATAATGATATTAGTTGTGTTATGTAATCCCACATTATATTATATACAAGAAATTCAAGGGGAGCCAGAAAAAAAATCGTACTACCTCAGCCGCGCCTCGAATCCGGGTCTCCAGCTTTCCAGGTTCGATTCCCGGCATAGGTATAAAGATTTTTTCTGGCTCTCTTTGCATTTCTGTATAAAATCAGTATTACATATTTTGTTTTCCTCTTACTGCACCACCTCATACTTTTGAACTAAAATTAAGTACTTAAAAACTTTTCAATATTAAGTTTTTGAACCGAATTAATTTTCAATATTAAAAAAAAAAAAATTTTTTATACAATATAAATGTAATCAAATTAAATTTTGCGCCTCTTTTATTCGCGTAAAATTATTTTTACTGATTCTAATATTTTTTTTATGAATTTCAAAGCATAGTTTTCATGGTATGTCAGTAAAGATGTCGGAGAATGGCAAATCCTGTCAGTAAAGCCCGCCGAACACGATAGGCCTAACCAAACTTCGCGGCGGGGGCACAATTAACGCTCGGCATACCTCCAGGAATCCCCGGTGTGCAAACACACACACACAAAAAAACCTCATCGCACTCCTCTTGCTGCTGGTAGGAGGCCGCGAACAGATGGGGCAAGGCTAATAGACAGGAGTACAACAGACCGCCCCTTCCGATGCCAGCGCACCCTAGTGTATTGTCCGCAAGGCACAAAGCAACCCCCGCCCTGCTACAAGTGCTCATCCCTTACCGCGGCTGTCTTTTCATCTCTGACAATTCTTAGTCCCCCTTCCCCCCTCCCACAAACTCATTTTTCTTATTTTAATTCAAATTTACTTTATTACAGAAAATGAGTTCTTTATTCTTTATCCCTTTACACTACGGAATATGTCCCGCATTCGTATACTCATTACACTTTTGTGTCGGTATAGATGGCATCTGTCGGTTTCGTGGTGTCAGTCCATCCAGTACTATTAACCCCCAGAGAAAACCACAGGGTATCAAATGTCTGAAGGGGCCTTCTCGAAGAGTTCTTCATACTCCACGGTGATTCCACGGGCTAGCCAATAGTTTTGAAATTACACGCAAAAGGGGAAAATTGAGAGAATTGGGGTTAGTACCAATCTTCTACTGACAGGAATATGTGTACAAAGGTGTACCGCAGCGGCCTTGGTGCCTCTGGCTTAAAACAGAAGCTGACAGAAGATGGCGGGGAAGGAGGTTCTCAGACTGGGATCTGCCCGATGGGCAAATTTTTCCCAAATTTGGGAGAACAGAAACCTTAAGTGGAATATGGAGATTCGAATATTTATGAGATCTGTAAAGACAGGAATGATTGTATTCCCAATGGAGGGTGTCGTTTGAAACGTAACATGGAGCAGTGAAGAATTTTGGATTGGATTGTCATAATTCTGTGGATGTTGGAAGGTTGTTCCAAATGAGTCTTGAAAATGTTCAGTTAGTTTGTTAAATTTCTATTATTTTCTCGTTGGGGTTCAGTTAAGGTTCATCCAAAAAATAAAATTCAATAAATGAGTATTGTCATGAACATGTGATCCAGATTACGTCCACCCTTGCCTTCTTGATAGCCCTGAAGATGGCTTACAATGTAAGCCGAAACGTTGGCATATAATTTAAAAAATACACATTTGTTTTTTCTTTTCTTTTTTTTTTTTTGACCGAACCCCTCCCCCCCCAAAAATTAATAATCTCTAAGGTCAAAAAGCTTTCCATTTGAATATAATTAATTAGTTATTTTTGGGTAGAGTTTTGTAGAAGATTTTTATAGAGAGTACAGCGCATTAATTTTTTAGAAATTTATTTATTTTTTCCTTAGTAAAATAAATTAATCAATCAAAAGCATTGGATGGCATATCAAAAGTGTATTGGAAATGTAAGGTGTATTTTCTTGTCTGTTATGAATAAATGAGGGACGGGAGAGGTAGTAAATAGTTGTTCATCTAAATTTGTCTTTCATCATTGTTGGTAAGAGTGTACGTAGGTTCTGAATTTCTTATATATTGTTGTGAAATTAATTTATCAGGAATAAGCATTTGATGTAATAAACTTTTGTAAAAATGAATTGCCCCAAGATTCTGAATGGGAACATATGCTGGAATGAGAAGAGCTCTCTGGATTGGCCTGCCCTCTCTGGAGTCTGCCACCGAGCTGAAGTGCAGTAGGCACAGGGGGAGGATTCGGCGGTGCGTGCGGCGAATTGATGCTTCCTCTACCGTCTAATGAGATCCTCGCTTCATACCTCGCTGGATCTCTCTGCCTCATTGTACTCCCTAGCCTTGATCAGTCAATCACGAACGATCACTTCAACACCTGCTTCTCGCCTTCTATTTCTTTTTAAATCATTTATTACTTGGTGAAGGGCAGTAATCAGAATAATAAAATAAAATAATTTAGAAGATATTTCCATATAATGCAATCCATAAATTTAATATATTAAAATATCAATAATAAATAAATATCTGCTAATAGCGTAAATATGTTATTCAAGATTAATAAACCGGTCATTCTAAATAGGATCTTAATTAGGTTACTTTCACTACTTTAAAATTGTTTTAATCATACTAAATATTTTTTTTTTAAAATGTGAAAATCGAAATTATATGAGTTCCGGGACTCTTAAGTCAGGTACTGCGGGTTCATATTACTTATTATTATATTAATTATCCGCCCTGGATAATATTTTGTCAATATTAATAGTTTTGTAAACGAAAGCTTGTCTAGTGCAATTGGCGTTTAAATAGGTTGGATAGGGTTTCAGCTGCATTTTTCTGCGACTACAAATAGGTTGAATGGAATGTAAAATAGAAAAATAAATTTAAATCTTGACAAAATTTGTCGTTAAAAAGTTCAATAGTTAAACAAACAAACTTAACAAACTTAATTAAATTTTTTTTAAATTTTATTGGATTCGTGAATTTATTTTTATATGACCTTGAAGTATAATGAATGTAAATTATAATAATTTTTTTAACTAATAAAAACAATTTATTCATGAAATAGTATTTTGCAGTACCCATTTGATACAATTTAAACAAATCAATAAATTGAGAGTTATTGACTGTAGAGATTATCAGAAGAGAATTTGTTGGGGTTCTGTCAAATTGATAAAAAAAATATACAATTTTAATGTGTTTTTATTATCTGCCAAAATAGTCAGATGATATAAATACATTTTTAAAAATTATATTCTTTGATCCCAAACAAATTCTCTACTCATAATAAGAATATAATATAAGTATAAAAAGAGGATAAAAAAAATCGCTTATATTAAGAGGAATTATTTAATACTAATTAAAAGTCATAAAAATATAGTGCCCTTTTCTATAAATTTAAATATATAAAAATATTATTTGTGAGTGCAGTAGTAATAAGAAATATAATTTTAACACTAATTAAGGATATAACAATATAATATTATTATACTACACATTAATTAAAAAAATTCTAGTAAAACAATAAAGTAATTTAAAACAATTTAATTTGTGATTAAATCTATATCAATTTATTTTAAAATTTTAAATGTTTATGATAGTAGTAAAATAGCATTTTTTAAAAATTTATATATACCAATGACTTGAAAAATTCATAATCATAATAATAAATTTTCTTAATAAGTGACTAATAGATGGTATTATTATAAATTTATTAATACTCATGTTTTATATACTTCTTGCTTAAGTGAAGATTAAAATAATTTTTTTTTTGTTAGTAAAAGTAATACTTCCATATTTAAAGGTATTATTCATTTATCTCTCACCTGAAATGGGGATTATTTCGTTTTATTTTATGATTAATTATCTGATAAAAGTTTGAATCTTTATATGAGCTTGAAAAATAAATCTTTCCAATACTTTTCCTCAGAGACACCTTCATTTCAGTAAGAAAAAGAATTATTACAATTGGATGTTTATTTAGAGAGAGAGAGAGGGAGTGAGAGAGGGGGAAAAATACTTATTTCTGAAGAAATAGAACAAAGAAAAAAAAAGTCAAAGAGGAAAACAAACAGAAGAAGGAAAGAAAAGGGTAAAAAAAAAGTTGGTGTGGGGGCGGGGGAGGTCCGTTGCTAAGCTCTATTTATTGTTGGGAGATAGATAGAGTGTGAGTGCGGCAGATCGGGAAGTGTAGCAAGTATAAGCTGGCCTATCGATCTGAGGAGAGGGGACAGTCCCTGGGGGCAGCTACCCCCTCAGAAGTGGGGGAGGGGGCTAAAAATACAGGGAGAGGGGGTGAGGGGTGGGGGGTGCTCCTCTCTCTACATGTATCAGGAAGAGGAGTTCTGACCTCGGCCACCTCCTCCGTCCGTCTCTCATTCCCCGAGGCCAGCAGTGACCCGGGACCCACTAACCAATGTGCTGGAATTCCAACATTACAAATATACTTGGCAACTTCCTTGAGCAAAGGAAAGAAATTATAGATTCCGATATCGGGGATTTAATTCGACACCTATATGTATAATGTATTATAGCGTTTAGTAATATTTTCTGGATTCCTTCTAAGTATGATAAGTCATTAGATGAAACTTAGCCCAGTAATCTCTGGGAACTGATGTACGAAGCCAGCACATGGAACAGCCCAGTGAGTCCAATATCTCAAATGGGAAACAAATGAACTCATAAGCATGCAGACCTTCCGAGAAAAACGATTTCGTACGGAATCACCTCATTAGAAGAACTACAGAATCCCTCAATGACTTCTTTTTGAACCGAAGGATTTCTAAAAGAAGGATTTTGAAACAAGATTAACTCCTACCAAACCATTGCCTACAAACACAGCAGCATTTGTAAAATGATCTTAGGTAAAATCCAGAAAGTTAAGGGCAGTCTTGACTGAAAAAATGAAGTCATTAGTTTTAAAGTTATTTCATTCGTTAAAAGTAAATTGGTTATTTGATTGATTGAAAAAATATATGTCTATATATATAAATATAATTTGGAAATGATCATGATTCTAGTAGTCCCTCAAGTAGAATTAATAAGCGTTTGATAGGATCTGAAATTTTACAAAAGTCTTGTCAAAGTCTAAGTAAATGAAATCGAATTTAGATGTCTGATGGACTTATTGTTGTTTGTCACATTAGTAATGTCTATGCTGTTTTCTAGAAAACATTTTTCTCACAGAACATAGAAACCTAAGAAGGATTTGTGAAGTTTTTTGTGTGACGACTTTGGGAATCAATTGAAGCAACTAAAAGCAGAACAGTTACCGCAATTGTGATTCGGAGGTTATTTGTGACTAGATGGTTGATTAAGAACAATTACAAGGAACGCGGCAATAGCCTAAGAGGCGGGAATTAACTGTTATTCGGGATCACTGCGGAACTAGCGACATCACATATTCAGTAGGTGGGGCGTACCATCGGGCTGAAAATCCGTGGATAGTCCACCGCTAGAGGGCGACTGATTACCACGCTTCTGATTAGTTCCGCGGGTCTCTATCCTGCGCGATTAGTATTTCAGAAGCAGCTCGCTCTGGCGTTGTGGGGCGGAACCTCTCTCTGCTCCCTATCAATTATGTGGAGAGTGCGACACCATGAGAGACCGGTCCGAATTAGGATCCCATTTGGCCACTTCGAAATTTAATGGCCAATGGGGGGTCCCTCGAGCTCTTCATAAGTCATCATCGGAGAACGTCAGACGCGGAACACGTGTACGACAGGAACTCCGACGAGGTCCGATGCACTTCACCCCTACAACATGTTGTAATGCTTCTTGCTAACCAAATTAAATGCACCTTCCAAATGTATTCCTTAGATACATAAAAATGGACAAATATATGATTAAATAAATGAATCAACCCGTAAAAGATTTCCGAGATCAGTTTCATATAAATGCCTACTCCAATGTTACTCAGTGCTACAAAATGTTACTCAGCACTACAAATCTTTTAGTTCTATTCCATCTCCAACTTGTTTAGGTACTAATGACAATTCTATTTAAGAAACTCCAGACAACTAAGGTCCATTCACTCCAGGACTAAATGCACCTCAATAGATAAGGGCGTTATGTATCACTAATTAATGGAACACTACGATTCCTGCAATCGGCTTTCACCGAAAAGCAAAATGATACACAAAATAAATAGGAGAAAGTTCCGCTGAAGAAGAAATAATAAAAATAAATAACTGTTGCAAAACACTGACATAACTTTCCTTACTCGTTTTCTAAAACTAAACCAGTTTCAATTATTAAGAGAGGTGGTCAGACAAGCAGTGCGACTTTCCCACTTAATTTTATTTTCAATTCAAGTGGTTAGTTCACCTTTATTAATTAAAATAAATAAATGTTTGGGGTTCGGCAAATGAAATTTAAATATAAACATTTTTCGTTTCGGTATGAATTGCAGGCCTTCTTCAGAGCCTAGAATAACTGGAGGCACAGAGATTCACGTACACAGTTTGTGCTATTACATTAATGACTTCAGGAGAATTGAATACTTTTTTTGTTCACGAATATGTGCTATTTTAAAACTTATAACAGGTTTCCCATTGTTATTATAGTTTATCTATCAGTATATATCGAATCATATTTTTGGAGAATAGTAGATTCATTCACTTATTCATTAATCAATTAATTTATAAATTGATAAGGTATAATACTATGTAAACAGTCTATGATATATAGGATAAAATACTTCCTTCAGAAGTTAAAAATACATAAATTTCAGCTGTTTTTTCCTTTTAATTGAGAAAATTATGTTTGATCAGTAAATTCCACCACTGTCATTGTGTTTACCTCATACAAAATTAAAAAACAAAACAAAAACAGTCCAATCTAATCGAAAGATTACCACCATCAACAGAGAACGATTAAATTCCACCATAGAGGATTCGTTCAGCTTTTACGAAAATTAAAAGTTGACGAATGAATGAGAGCCTCCTTCATATACTTGGACTTTGCTGCATTCAGAAGGCACAGCTGTCATCAACAGAGTCTCTTAACAGCTGGAAGAGACTAGCTGTCAAGTGTCTCTTCCAGCTGTTAAGAGACTCTGTTGATGGGGCACTGTGCTTTCCGAAACCTACTGAGCCCACACATAAGATGAGTAAATATGAAGGAGATTCTCAATCCTTCTTCACATTTTTATTCAAATTTAATTTTTTTTATTTTCTCTTATAAGTAATACCTTTAAAAATATTATAATATAAAAAAACCTTTGCACATTTTAAGCTGTCAACGTCTTCAAATAATTTCCAGAAAATCACTTGTATCTTCAGGAATTATTACTACAATGCCTACAAACATAATAATAAGGAAGAAAGGAAGGTTTGTCAGTCTTTTGATATTAGTTAGTTAGCTTGTTTCAGTACTCCGTTTTTAAAGCGATAAAGTTTAGAAATTATGCACAAATTTAAGCATATAGCCCTTGAAAAGGAGTAGAAAGATGAAAGATTCCCAAGAATGTATTCAAAATTAAAAAAAAATAAATACATATATATTTAAATTNATCTGTTTAGTTAACACAGCACCTGCGTGAAAGGACTTTGCCTGTTTCCTGAGTCGGAAAAGAGAATGGTTGGGGAAGACGTCTAGCTATATCTTACTGCCGACCAACATTCCCTCTTGAAGAATACTCCAGAGGACAATATTAAATATGGAACTCTGAGTGTCTTATTTTAGCTGTACATAGTTCTTCCAGAATTTTGCAATGATATGTTCTATGTGAGAATAATGTAGGGGGGGGGGGGTCCCGAAAGTCGGCCAACTTGCTGTAGTAGGATCAAACTAATTCAGTTTGAACTAAGAGAACGAGTTAGGCAAAAGTTAACGGCTCACGGGAACAGCTCACCTGAGAACTGACTCACCTGTCGATAATTACCGGGTCGGAGGGAGTCTCGTTCCGGTTACCACAGCTCTTCTTGTCGCAGCATCGGCTGAAAAAAAAAAAAAATATCAGCATAAGAATAGAAGAAACATTTGATGGAGACTTAAATTAAAAGCAGTTTTAAAGGATTCCTAGTGGCATTTCTGGATATCCTATCAAACTGTTCTTTATTATTTTAAATAAAACTGAATATTATGAATGTTTTACACTTGGAAATCTTAAGTGCAAAAAAAATGCTTATTTACATTTGATCTTTCACTGTTTTGTGTAAACACAACTCCCATATATATATACCATACAACATTAGCGAACAGCAATCAATATAAACAACTAAGTGACTTGTGGCAGGAACACGTATGTAGGAACAGTTATCAGGAACTGAGGCGAGGGGATAGGAAACGGAAGAAGGTCGCTGCTATCCGATGCATGAGGTCATCTCATAAATGCAAGAGAACAGGAGCCTCCAGGAACTAAACAAGTCAGTTTAATCTTTCCTGGAGCCTTATATTGTCTTCCAGGAGTCCAATCTGCCCTTCGGACCCACCCCACCTGCCAATAGATTGCCGGGGGGAGTTTCTCATCCCTCAGTCTTACTACCCCTCTGCCGCAATGTTACTTTTATCTCGCACCTTAACCAGCGATTAAAATTTATAAAGCGCTCCCTTCTTTAATCAATATCGCACATACGCCGCTTGAGGAATTGATTAAAAAATATAAGGTATCTATTTTGTAGCATCGGGAGTTACATGCTACACTCGAGTCTAAAATAAACTTACAACGAGTACTGATAAATATATATATATATATTTTATTTGATTTTACAAAATGCATCCCCTATCACACTGATAAGGGCAAAAATGAGTCTGATTGTCAAAAGAAAGAAAAACAAACAAGAATCTCCTTTCCTAAGCCATGAGTTACATTTGGAAACTAAAGATCCAATTGAGAGTATTGAAATAAAAACGTAAAAAAAATTTCTTCGAAAGTCCGTTGTAAGTGTTCAAATAATAAAGAAGACTTAGATGGAAGTACTTCATGTGTGCCGAGACATACAGGAATGAAGGAAATGGAAACGTTCTACCAAATAAGTTTTGTTATAGTTCTCTACTATTTTACACTATGTTAGAGAATATAGTTAGACTCTCCTGTATTTATTCTATACTTTTCTCACCCTTATCACTTATATATATATATATATATATATATATATATATATATA
>KZ807032.1:675012-701021 GCA_000696205.2 Oncopeltus fasciatus
TATATATATATATAAATTTTAGCGTATCAAATTTTTAATAAATCCGATGAAGGATCTGTGAAAATCCATTGTGCCGCAAATGTAAATTGATTGATTTCCTCTTCAAGTTGGAAAATCTAATTATGGAGGTTATTCTGCAGTATCCTGTGAGGGTATACAGGATTTGTTTTTATATATTTACTTCTGGAATCGTCTCCAGTCGGAATATTTTACGCTGTTTTATCCCAGCACGCAACACAGAATGGATAATCCCCACTCTTCTAATCATACTCCTTGCTGGGAACCATGACCAATCATGAGCCAGAAACACGCCAAGGCCTATTCCTATGGGATTTTTCAGTAAACACATCCCAGTACTCTGCCTCCTAAGTATGCTCCAGCGATTACCAGAGTAGCTCTGCTAATCCTTTTGGTAGAATCAGTTGTGAGATGGTTGTCTGACTGAGTCATCATGAGCCTGTCAGTCTCCTCTTTTCCAGAAATACCTCAGTGGACTGGAACCCACCGGTAGCCAAGAGCGGCACCCCGGACTGTCAGAGACAAGTCGCAAAGACCGGACGTTTTCCAGAGCCCTGGACTCCAGAAGCCAGTACTCCCCACCCTTAGGGGGTGAAGCTGTAGATGTGGGGGAGAGAAGGGTGGTGGAAGGGCTCTGCTGGAAAAACCGGTAGGGAAAAAGAGATACTGGCCAACCTCCCTTTCCACTAATTTTCCACTCTCTCCAACCGTGTACACTCCCCCCCTCTCTCTCTCTCTCTTTCTCTCTCTCTCTCTCTTACTCTACTCACTCCTTCTCTCCCTCTCCTCGCCCTCCCTCTCCCCCCTCTCAGGGCAGCACAACACACAACTTTCAAACAACACCAACAACACAGGAGAGAGGGAAACAACAGAATGACGACTTTTTTTTTTTTCAACAGTGAAAAAAAAGGAGTACATTTTAACTTTGGCGAGGAGACAGGGCTGGTGTGCTTTGGTCGCTGTGTTTGTAAATATAACTGGCTCACTACCGATGGCAGATTAAAAGTCAGAGGGATGGAATTAGGTTATTGCTGTGGAGGGGATATTTCATTATGTCGGGACAGCAGGGCCAAGTTAAAACGCTTGGTCGCTTATCAGATACGTAAAAGCGTGGAATTTCAGGAAATATTATAAAGGCTTCTCGTAACTTAAGCTAAATATAATTTTTCTGAATTTACCAGTGTAATAAAAGATTATTGTTTTGAACGTTCTTTTAAATTTTAATTTAAGAAGATTTTAATCTAAAAATTATTTTTTAAATCCGCGGTACGTTTCCGGGGCTAAATATAAACGGAAGATTAATTTGTTTCGATATATTCTCTTATCCCATCTCCGAGATATCAAAATTAGAACCATTATAATAAGAGACCCGGGTTCAAAACTAACTGTGCACTGTCAGTTTCTTCTTTTCTTCGGTGCTACAGTTCTTAATTTCTGGCATGTCCATGGAAATCCCATCCCTGATTTGGCACCATTCTTCTTCGGATGGAAAGGACTCAGACGGCCAGAATGAGGTGCTCAACTGGCGAAAAGGTCCAGCCAGCTTTAATTGAAAACCAATCTTCTTTGTGTGAGAAAAATCAGGTGTGCTGACAACACCTCCTCTAGTGTGTGTAAGTCACGAATAAGCACAACCATAACATGTATCTCAATCATGGCGTTTATGTTCTGAAATCGAATATATATATTCCAGTTTAATACATATATTTGTAATCTATACAAATTCATGGGATTTTTTAGACACCCCATGTGGCACTTTTGTGCGCTTAGCCAGACCTCATAGATATATACCAGCCATACACACAGACGCACAGTTTGGATACGCGATCAGGATTTTCTATCCGTATTGTAAAAACTTTTCTAGAGGCTGTGTATGGTTTAGGGAAGAGCTAAGCGAATACTTTGAAACTGCAGTTGTCCTGAAGTAGAGAAACTGCAGTTCCACGCGTTAAGATTTGCCATCTGCATAAACAATGCTGATGAGATCTGAAAGAAAATGTTGAAGCCGTAAACATAAATATTAATATGCTGGCCAACGCAAATGCATTATAGTGTTGGCAAAAAACTCAGCATCTTTACAACGAACAATAAATAAATTCTCGTACTATGTAAAACAGTGGAAGACGGAAATAAACCTAATTAAAATAAAAGAAAAAAATTGTTTTTTTTTTTTCAAAAATGGTGGTCGCCTTTCCAAAGATGATTATGCAAGGGACATAACATAAGAGTTTATTTAAAATAAGAATATCTAGGTTTCGAGTTAACACCATAAAGGTCTTAAGAGCCTCAAACGAAAGTAGTTATTAGTTCAATATGGAAGAATTATATTAAATGTAATAAAGTACCTATTTCTGCCAAAATTAAAGTAGAAATGCCATGTGTTAGGGTTTAGGGGGGGGGGACAGTATTACGAATTGAAGAATTTGCTGATGTCTTTATTAAAGAATTACTCCGCAATTTAACACGACTAACTATGTAACAAACAGGCTTAGGAATTATTCTTATTTGCACTTCAAATATTTATCTAAAGTTTCATCAAAGTTGATAAAAAAGTTTACTAAAGTATTGCTCGTTCAAATATTCAAACTGAATAAATACTTCTTAAAGGTTTTTAAGTGGTTAATAAATAAGTTTAAAAAACTCCAAAGTTAATTAGAATACATGACACCGCTAAGTTGGATGATATATATTTGCAGTTAAAACAAAACATTGAAAATTATTTTTAATTGGACAATTCAAGCATGACCAGGAGTTCTAATCAGTCAGCAGTATACAAATATTTAAAATATGATCCATATTTACAGACTAGAATATATCAATAATTTAAAATTATCATACCTTCTATTATCGGTCTTCATTGGTTTGCAGAAACCAATGAAGACGGATAATAGAATGTATGATAGTTCTATATTCATTGGTAGTGAAAATAACCTTTTAGATTATTTAACTTAAAATTTATTATAAGAGCAAGAGCAGAATTATTAAATTTAAATTAAAGAAGAATTTCTGATGGTAGCACTAACCAGTTCTCTATAATCTAAAAGAATATGAGAACACTTATTTTGCTATAGTTATATTATATATGTTGAATATGTTATTTACTTATGTAGATATTTTTTTGGAAATAGGAAACGCTATTTATGTATAGTTGTGTAAAATTGTTGCATTAAATCCTTAATTAATAATAGGGGGCGCCAGGTTATCTCATGAGATCCGTTTGGGTCTCGCAATCCAGTTTCTGCGGGTTCAAATCCCACCCAGGGCAAGTTTTTATTTATAAATTAAAGCTTGTCCTGAGCCATGGATTTTTAGAATGGGGTGGCAACCTGTAGATAGACCTTCCCTCCATGACCCCAAGAGGTTTAAAGGGAAGCTAACACTAAAAAAAGAAATCGGTGCAATTATTTTATTATTAAATATATTATTTATATGAGATATTTAAGAATGTAGTTTCGACTGATAGAGGAGCCTTTTTAATTTCGATATACAGAAAGATTCCTGGAGATTCCTTCTTGGCGTTTTGCAGCAAAATCTGCCAGGATGTCCACACGTGGATATGTCCTGATGCAAACCATCCTCGCGAGGAATGAAAGCAGTTCCACCTGTAAGGAGTTCCATGCCAGCTGCGAACACACAGCTCATGCATGGGTGACTCAGAGAGGGACCTAAGTGTCTCTGTTACAAGCAGACAGACATAAGTTCGGTAATCCTATTAGCCTATTGAGCGGAGCGTTTGTTGTGAATACGAACGTAGTTCATGCAACATTGCCTGACGCCTCCTCCCCACTTTTAATATACAATTACATGAAGTGTTTCCCAGGGACGAGATAATACATTCAATAATATTAAAACTGGAGAAAATTGTAATTCATTAGTGAAAGTAACGCAACAGCGGCAGTTGAAATGTTCGATTCCAGAGTTGGATGAATTTCAACTCAAAGCGTGTACTGCTGAAATTCCCAACGTTTTCCTGGAATTTCTCAGCAATTTTGATTCTCTTCAGAATTTCATTGAGAAATCACTACTTTGCCCAACTTTGAAAAAGAAATTGACGACTTCGTCCAAATTTGATTGGTTTTATTGTACGGATATCGTATTGGGTACATCGTAAATTCTTTCGATTTCTGAATTTCAGCCTCATAAAACTTCTGCAGATTCAGCCATGTAAATTAAAATGATATAATAAACCCCTATATAAAGCTGAATAATTCCATAATTCGTCTGTTTTTACAATATTAGATCGACAACTTGGAAAAGATCAACTGATCATTCATCAACGTAAATCTTAAATAGTTTAGTATAACTATAATTCGAAGGATCAAAGGATTCGTAAACATTTTACCAATTAAATTTAAATTTTTTAATTGGCTCTTATGAGCTGCTGAAATGTTCAGACAGTCTTGTACATATATTTCACATTTGAAACATAATCAATTTTCAAGAGCAAATAAATGCTTAATTTCTTATATAGAAAAATCTCCTGAAGAACGCCATTTATAAAGCAAAATCTAGAGTAAATAAGCACAAGCACAGAACGAAAATGAAAATTTAAAAAAAAAAAAAAAAATTATTTATATTTATTTAAAAAATTTTAAAAAAAAATAAAAATAAAATAATTACAATGAACTGAAATATTACAAAATTACCACGTAAGAGGAAAGAGGGTGACCAATGACACCACTCTCAAGATTAGTATCTTATTATTAACTGCTAAATTTCAAAAGGCTTCTTTTTAATTTTTTTTAGCAATATCTTTTAATATAGTCATCAGCATTCCCTTTAATAAAATAAAATATACATCATGAATAAAAATTAATATAACTGTGGTTTATTATCTCACGTATATTTTAAACAATTAATGAGAGGGAATAGAATAAAAAAATCTATCTGTCTCAGCCGGGACTCGAATCTGGATCTCCTGCTTTCTGGGCCGGTATGCTGTGTTGGGAATTTAATAACTTATCAGACTTGTCCCGGTGGTGTAATGGAAGCACACCGGCCTGGAAAGTAGGAAATCCAGGTTCGAGTTCTGCCTGGGACAGATAGATTTTTTATTCTATTCCCTCTCAATAATTGTTATATCATAAAATTCTGTATTATTTTAATATTAAATTATAAAATATTATATAAATATATTAATATCCATAATTATTATATGCATAGAACTATCTGTGTTATTAACAATTTTTAGTGCAAGGGAGCAGAATAAAAAATCTAACTGTCCTAGCCAGGACTCGAACCTGGATCTCCTGCTATCCGGGCCGGTGTATTTTCCATTTACGCTACCGAGACTAGTCTGATAAGTTATTAAATTCCCCGCACTAGTGTCGAGAGTCTAACCTCCGAGGCAGACGAATATATCATCTTATGCTCGGAGAAGCTGATATTGTCCTGCTGTTTAAATGACTCTCGTTAATTAATTTGAAATTTTAATTTAATAATTTTTTTTGGTATTTAATCCCACGTAAATTTTATCAAATTTTTGTGCAGGGGAGCAGAATAAAAAATCTAACTGTCCCAGCCAGGACAGTAAATAACGAGGGTCATTTAAACAGCTTGACAATGTCAGCTTCTCCGAGCATAAGACGTGTCCTGGCTGGGACAGTAATTTTTTTATTCTGTTCCCTTCTACTAAAAATTGTTAAAATTTACGTGGGATTAAATACCACAAAAAATAATATTTATCTGTATTTTTTTTATGCGAGTGTTTGTGTGACAAGCATGTATTGGGTGATATCTTTCGGATTCTAAAAACCCAATTGCAAACAGGAGTAAATTAACGTACTTCTATTTTAAACTTTTATAAAGAACAAGAGGAAAAGCATATAATCAATATATATTATTATCATTTATTAAAAATCCCCTGTGCCATTGGGGCGTGCCAAAAAGGTTTGTTAATTGGAAGCCAGCTAGGGCAAAAGCTTATTGGATTTTTTTTCTTTTATTATCAAATTGAACACAAATATGAATCAATCAGAAATAATTTTGTAACTGTATGCTCACATGGGGGATGAAAATGGATTTAGGGGTGCAAACTGACCAAAAAGCAAACAGAAGATAGAGTGCTAACATCCTGCCGATTAGGAAAGAACAGCGTCAGTCATTAACAAGTGAAATGATTGATTCACCCCCAATTAAATATAATTCTAACAATAAGTGGCTAATTCGCAAAAAAAAAAAAGAAAAAAAAATTCAACCGGTAGACCATGCAATGGTAAACATGGTGTGGCCACTCACACCAATCATGGGTTATAAAAAAGTCAGGCCGTGGTGGGTGAAAAAACCCGAACGGTGTGCGTGGGGTGTAAAATCTCCCGTTACCCCCTCCACATTCTAATTGGCAGGTTATTTATCAAAGGTGGCCTTCCCTCGGGTTATCTCTGCGCCCCCCTCCACCCCTAATCTCTTCAAATCTCATCGTCAGATCTTACAACTATTTGCACATCCCTCATATCCCATTCATGGATTGTAAGGGCTGGTCGTCACTTCTAATGGCGACATTCACTGAGGACATAGTACAATTGTTAATTTAGTACTTGATGTCGAATTTAAGGACTTTTTATAATATAAAAAAAAAGGTTTAGATGAACCTCTCCCAACTACTTATTATTGTAAAATAAATATGACTGATATATGTTTGATTATAATGTCTATAGTTTTCCGAAGTATTGAAAAATCAATTATATTTGTTAAAACCAATTATACACGTTAATTTATTACTGGATATAAATAAGAGTTTTAAAATATTTCTCAATAAAGTGACAGCTATAGACTTGAAAGTACATTAAGATTTCATTAAATAAATATTTTAAAAACCTTGTAATAAAATATTTATTCCTTGCCTATAAAAGGAATGCATCAACCCCGATATCCCCCAAGCAGAATAAGTTTTGTATGAATAAATAAAATAAGTGGATTCATTTTGAATATTGAAACCTAATTAGGGACAACGCCTAGTTATAGTCAGTAAAATTGTTTTATGCCTTTTTAATAAGTTTCAAATCAAGAAGGCCCATGGGCATGGAGTAAAACTGATAGTCTTGTATCGTCACATCTCAGTTATTAGACGAGGAGTCGTTCCTGATCGACACTACAGTGCACCACTAATATATCATCCCCTATTCCGATAGATGGCTCAAGGTAGTTCCACCTATCTCCTTGTAGAATCTACTGTCCTACCTCTCAGACCTCACCTTCCCTGTCTTTGCAGTGGAAGATTTTCCAAATTTTAATATTTATGAGGGTTAAATTAATTCCGAAATCTTAAATTTATACAACTTTTTTGTTCCTTAAGATATAAATCGTCATTTGACCATTACCAAATATCTATTTCTTTTAAGATAAGGAATATATTTCTTCTTGTCCCTTGAACAATTCTCTTGAAGTTTTTTTTATTCATATTCTCTCTTTCTTTTCTTAAACTAAATGTTAAAAAAAAAAAAAAAAAAAACCCTTTGGTTGGGAGCCAAGAAAGAGTCTTTTTACAAAGAGTCAGACAGTTGTCAGCCGGAAGAAGGAATGTTTGTAAGCATTTGCCTTGAGAAAGGACGCCATTTCTCAGGAGCTGAAGAAGTGGACAGAGGCAGATGAAGTAGGCAATCCCCAGGGGTCGATGTTTGGAAATAGCAGTGCCAGGAAGACACACTTTTAGAACAGAGAGATCGCGCCCAGACAAGGGGAACCACTTAAGCAAGGGTGTGTCTTTTTTTTGTACTCCTCGCTCCAGGACTCTCCTGGTCTACTCCTGGAGAATCCTGGAATAAGGAGAGAGGGGCGCCGGCTGGAAGAGAGCCAAGGGCCGATTGGTCGCCGCTACCACCAATCACACTCCATCTGACGGCCATCTTCTTCCGGCCCGCACCCCTCCACGTCATCCCCTTCTTACAGCGCATTTCCTAGCTGGCTGACTTAACACCACCTCATTCAATGCAAATAAATTTAAATATGAATTGAATATTTACATAAAGGAGGCAGATGGAGTTACTGCCTTAGAAGTGAAATTTGAAAAAAATATTAATAGAGAAGCAAGAGAAAAAATATTTTACACGAAACTTAAAAATTATAAAATAATTTGTTAAACTACAACTCAAAAATAACATTTAAAATATAAAATATAATTACAAATTAAACAATAAATATATATAAATGAATGAATAAAAGTGCAACTGACAGGTAAATACATAACAAAAGATTTGAGTTTTTTTGTTGTTTTTTTTACCAATTGACAGAACTGAACTACCTTCTTCAATTGTATATCTCCACTGTCAAAAACTTTTTCAAAAATATTTTTATCCTAAAAACATATTAAAAGAACAAAATATAATCATACAATCAACACAACATATTCTAGCAGATCAACATATTCTAGGCTGCCTTATTGTTTCACACATCATTTTGCTATGGACGTTCAGGAAAAACATTTTAAAATATTTTGATAAAACTCTTCAGAAAATTGTTTTTCTACATCATCTCAAAATGGCCCCTTTCTGGGGATAATTCAAGAAAAAGAGTTATGTCTAAAGGAAAGCTTACATTTATAATCCTCCTGGATTTATATTTGAAAAAATAAATTGTTTAAAAAGATCAGAAACTCAAATAAATTTAGGACATTTTTGTGATTTTCATATGAAAAAAATCACTTAAACTATCTTGTTAAAAAAACATTAAGTAAATATTAAAAAAAAAAAAAACATATCTTATTTTTATTTTAGCCGATTTATGGCTTGGACCAATATAGAAAAACCTATTTAAATTCCAAATTTCCAAGACACAAATTTAAATATGATAACCTGAAGTAAATAAATACAATGCCAAAGTGTCAAAATTCTTTTGAAAATTAATCCATTAGAGAAATAAATTTAGCAAAAATTTATGATAAGTGGTACATGCTAGGTTTTTTATTCCCTCTACCAAGTCATTTTTAACTTGGTAAAAAAATATAGTGTTTATCTACACATACCCTAATAGAAGGAAGGTCAGTGGCTAACCATGGATACTTGCCAGTTAGAAGCTGATGGATTTATGTTAAGTCATCGTTGGATATGTGCTGTACTGCAGCAAGCAATATAGCATTGTATTACAGAGGCATCCTCGTAATATTTGGTAATTTAGTGTTTTATTGCATAATTAGGTAGAATATTAGACATGTGCTAAATATAAAAAAAAGAGAAAACTATAATAAATTATAATAAAATAATAAAATAGTGAAATCAGACCTGGTCCTTCTCGATGAAGCCGATGAACGCAGTCCTCTCGATCTCTATCGGCTGTCCCGCTCGGTCGTAGAGGGCGACAACGAAGTGGAAGAAGTTGGACTTCCTCAGATTCGAGGGGGGTTGTTTCTCGAAGTGTGCTCTCCCCACCCCTACACTGCAACAGGAAGAGTGGGAGTTGAGACATGTCCCAGGGAAATGGCAATACACCATCCTTTGTCCGAGAGGTCGACACAATGGTATTAAGGTAGTGCAGTGGTTTTGTCAAGGTTTGCGGCCAGAGAGAAAACAAAAAACATTCGAAAATTAGAACCACCATTTTTTTTTTTTGCCTTCTTCTCAAGTGCAGTCAAAATAAAAGTTTTGCAGAATAAATGACCTTCTCGATCAGCTGATAAAAGTCTTTACTTAATTACATTATCTTAAGTAAATTGTTACAAGAAAATTGCTCAAAGCACAAATTTGATCAACAAAATCTTAATGTGAAATATCTTAATGTTACAAACTATCTTCAGTTGAACTAGAAGGAGAGGGTGGGGGAAATATATCTGCAGCAATGCTAAAAATAATAAAAATAAAATATGTTACATTGGTCTAGTCCTTTTTAACATATCTTAAAATCTCCATTAATAGTGTTTTTTTAAGCTTTGGGTCAATAATAATTAAAAACAAAGATAAATTGAGTTTTATTTATTATAAAAATAAGTATACCTACTAATTACATATAAGAATTAAACATACTGTCCTTACTAACTAATAAATAAATATATAGAAAATAAAAATTACTTACAGATAATTAACAAATATGTGCTAATGAATGATATGTACTTGTTTATAAAGATGCGTAAGAAAACTTATTAAATTGTCTGCAATTACTAATAATTCTTGTCACTTATCATTTTAGTGTTACGGGCCCGACACTCTGAGACACGCGATCTGACACGGAATTTGACACTGACTATAAGGCCGCTGGCGAGTCGCTTTATTACTGTATGGAAGTGCCCAGACAGGCCTAGATGAATCTGACAACTGTTTCTGAGAAACTGTAATGTCCCTCCTGAAGTACGGAAGCAGGTGGCCACTCTTCAATTGGTAACTTCCTGTACAGGTCTCAAACTCTCGTTACGTGCTTCCCCAGTCTTAAGCAGTATGCATTCTAAATCAGTCTAGAATATAAATAAAGAGATAGTTGAGAATTTTTTTTATTTTCATTTATTGAGACTCCATTTTTCGACAAACGAGAATTGCGTAAAACCCCATTGAACCTAAGAGTGCCCAAATCTTTATTTTTTAAATTATTTGAATCATAAAATTAATCAAAACTTTAAATTCAAATAAAAAATAATATCATAGACCATACAAAACAAAACATTAGATCATTTTTCATAGTCTTATAATATATTATTGCTAATTACATATCTAATTTTTTTTTTAATATTAAAACTTTTTGTAACATTTTCAAATTGGTACAATTTGTATCCTGAATATGTATATTATTTCAAATACATTATACATACAATTAACTCTCGGCTAGTTCTACATTCGGCCATGACTGAAGGATGCCTCAGTAATATGCACATCCTACACTTGAAAGGACATAAACAAGTTCTAAAGGAGAGTTTGTTGACCGTAGATATTATTCTTAGATGATTTTAGTTGGGGTTCAAAGGTAGATACAAAAAAAACACCAATTTAAAAAATGTATTTTTTTAATAAAGGATTATCTGCCAACGTTTCGGCTTACATTGTAAGCCATCTTCAGGGCTGTAGAAATACGTCATGAGAATACAATAATAATTGAAATTAATATAATAGATAATTGCAATAATATAATGTGCTATGTAAGCCGAAACGTTGGCAGATAATCCTTTATTAAAAAAAATACATTTTTTAAATTTGTGTTTTTTTGGAGCTACCTTGACCGAATCCCAATTAAAATCATCTAAGAATTAACAAGTTCTTTTCAATCAATAATCATCTGAATTCTGAGACTATTAAGACGTGAAGGACAATAGCGGACTTGGAATTTCTTCCAAGTATATTCGTTTTGAGCCCCCAGAACCGGCCAAGTCAATTTGACATCCCTGCTCACAGACTCAGGACTAACATAAACTTCAATTTCCCCCTCCGCCCAGAAATATCTCCTGACCTCTCGAGAAATGGAAACACCATTATTTGATACTGTCAAGATGAACATCCATATGGAGTCCTGACTTACCGCTGGGTTCAATTCTGAACATACAAATCTTTGGGCTCATACAAAAGCGAAGAGGTTATGCTCTGCCGTGAGAAATCCTGCCCCAACCCTCCCCCCACCGAAATTCGCTTATGACACGCACGGCAGATAAATGTGACACATAAGAAGACACATCCACTCGAGTAGTATCAGCAAGAGCCGCCAGATGGCAGGATGGCGCTAACTGATAACCTTCCTTGCTCGTAAAAAGTCGACAAGTATTTAAGAACCCTCGTTTTACGACCCCTCAGAAGGCGCCACTTTTTTTATTAACCCTTCAACTCCTTTACAGCTCTTCAAGTTGCTATAATTTCGGGGCTATTCAAAATTAACCCCTCCAATTTCTACTGGAAAGTCTACGTTTTTGTATATTATTTAACTATTTAATTTGCTATGCCCATCTTTTTTTTTTTTTATATATAACTAAATTTTTATTAGATGAATTTTAACATTTTACAGCATAGACTAAATTAAATTAAATTATTTTCTTGAAAGCTTATCCAAAGTAAGCCTCCCTCCCATTGTAGAAAATTTCATATTCATCTTAGAATAAAAACTGAAGTATCGCTCAGTAAACTTTACCCTAAGTTCTGATTAAACAAATAAAATAATATAATGAGTTATTTAAAATAAATTATGGATTTTTATACCCTAATTCATTCATGATGGAGAGTCATCTGTTAATGGTTATATCTGACGTTTCCGTCTAATTCTCAAGTGAAATCCGTTATTTTAAAAACAAAGAAACGAACTTAAATTTTTAGCTTATTTTTGAAAACATTAACTCATTTGTTAATGACTAAAATCAGCCAAGGGGAGGGTTCTAATGGGAAATGAAATACGAAAAATAGTATAGTTAATCACTCATAGCTCCTCACAATCTTCCCCGGCGACTAAAACGGTTATGGCCTCGCGACCTCCTGGGCCTTAATGCCTAAACTTATTGGTAGTGGGGTCGATGGGGGTTTTATTGTTGATTTTATTATATTTTTTTTCTTTTATTTTATTTATATTTNTTTAATTAATATTGTTTATTATCAGGATTTGAATTGGTTTAAATGTTTCTTAAAAATATTATTGTACATATTATAATACATTTTTCCATTTTTTAATAATTTAAACCAATCGTTTATTGGATTTATGCGTTATACAACAATGTATAATGAAGGAATATTAAAAATAAATAAATAATGCCTTTTTTCTTTTAAATTGTATTTTGAATATATCTCATTTTAACGACGCAGAAGCGTATTCGATGTTCTCGTGGAAGTTGGACTGACGGATTTAAAAACAAAATGTTTCTGTACTCCATAGATCTTGAGAAAATATATTGCGTTAAAAAAAAAAAAATAAGTTTTTTTCTGCTGACAGTTTTATAATTTTGAAAAAATAAACGGAGAATTTGAAATGTTCTCGGGCCAATCGATCCCTGACTGGCGGATTCATTCGTTTTTTATCTTGTCTTGCTAAAACCATATATATATATGTATGTGTGTGTGTATGTATACGTTAGGTTAGCCATGGCTCAGCTAAAACCAATTTCGAAGGGAGATCTGATCTGTTGGCACACAGCAGAAATAATGCACCATCAAGGGCCGTTATCAGAAAGACTTAAAAAGGCTTAATACGTGCAGTGATATAAAAGGCGAGGGTAGCCTGTATAATAGGGTGGGGCCGTAATGTGTTCCTCCCCCCACTCCAACATTCACTGGGAGGCGATATGAGGTAATTCGCTCCAGATTTTATAGCTCTGAGGGTGTTCTCAGCTATTTTCTGCAATGCTCGAATACCTTCAACTCCTCATTTCTCCAGGATTATTAGCTCGCTTGTACTGGAATAACTCCTACACCGAAATAACAACCTTGCTCTTACAATTTTTTCATGATAGCCCCCAAAAAAATGTATTTCTCAAAACCCCCACTAAGAAATAACATAAAGCGTATTTTTCTATTTTCAAGTGTATTATTTTACTCAATTTAAATTGTATTATAAGGATTTGATAAATGATTTAATGAAGGTCTTCAGCCCCTTATGAGAAGAACTAAATTTAGATGAGTGTTCTGACATTATATTTTTGCGGGTTCACGTCTCGCCCTGCCAGTGCCATGTGTGTTTATAATTGGATAGCTACCTACAGATAAGTCCTTTCCTTCATCATTCCTAACGGTTCCATTGTAGTTTAATTATTATTATTAAGAAATAATTATCAGTCCTTAATCAGATTATAGGAATAAATAAATCGGCTAAATTGTGCTTCAATTCGTAAAAAGGGATAAAGTGATAAAGAATACTTAAAAGTCACTATTCACTTATTAACTTATATTGTAGTATAGTATAGTAGTAGATCATTGAAGGGCAATCAACTTCTAAGTTATTACGCCCTATAAATACCCTTTAATATGTTTACTATAAATTAGTTAATAAAATACAGGAATCAGGAATATTTCGACCACTATAACAACCTAAATTAATGGATTTTTTACTTATATTGTATATATTATTGTTATTACTATTAACTAGCACATTTCAAGTGGCACAAAATGTGTAGAATGTAATCACTATGTAAATATATATATTGGCAACTGCAAATGTCAACTATATTAGTCAGATCTATTTATTATTATAGTTAAGTTGTTGGTCTAAATCCTATAATCAATAAAATAATGTAAATATGTAATATTGTGGAATATAGCTCTAGAGTGTGAGCAATAACGGTGACCTTGCCGCTGGGGCGGAGTGACCACAGAGAACTGTTAATATTTAACAGATCCGCGAGGAAGGTAGATGGGGTGGGACAGGCGATCTCATTAACGTCAGGTTATTATAGCAGCCCTGCTACCTCACTTCTACCCCGTCCAGGGGGGTGATACAGGAGATTTTTACGGCAGTCCTTATCGCTCCCCAGCTTGAGTGGAGAATCATTTATGGTGAATGGGGAACGGTTCTAACGAATGAGTAACAGCTGGAGTGAATGGGTAACAGTTATTGCTGTTCAGGGAATGGAGTGATAAGCAACTCGTGATAACGCGGCAGATTTATCTGTATTCAACTAGATACATAAATCAACACTGCTTAATTTGTTCACTACAATAAATGGGTACTATATTGCCAAAAAATAAATCATGCAGGAGCATTACACACATTAAGTTAAATTCCATAATTTCATTGCTATGCGAAAATATACAAAAAAAAATAAGACAATCTAAATCAGGATAAATTAAAATTATGTTAACATGTATCCTAGGACTCATACATTAACGTTCTAGGATGGAGATTAAGTTATAAAATCTACTCGTAATTTATTCATTACAATAATGTAATAATACAAAATATAATGTAATTGTATCATAAAGCGAGCAAGTGTCACCTTATTTAAAGAAGATTTCGTATGAAGAAATCAAGATAAATATATTTGTTCCTTTTTTTTTTTTAATTTAATTTAAATTAAATTTAAACTAAATTTAAAATTTTTTTTAAAACTCCTACAGATCCACGCTTGTATTGGAATTTAAAAATGGAGAGTTTTTTGACCGTAGATATTATTATTTGATGTTTTTTTTTGGGGGACTGGCAACATGATCTCCAGTGTCAACACACGCTTATCCTATAATATCTATATATATATAGTCCCGTTGCGATAGAGGCAAAGGGTAGAAATGCAAGTTAAGGATATTTAAGAGGGCCGTCTGATTTTTGCTAGAGTTCCCTGTACCACATTCCATGGAGGATCATAAATACGATTACAAATAAGGGCACAGAAATAGCAATGAAAATGTGCACATATAATCGAACATAAAGGAATGTTTAAATACATCCTGATTCAGAAACATACTAGCATATGTAGGCAAAATTTAGCTTTACATTCACATAAGAATAAATGATTAGTATACAATAATGTTGCACTCTTTCTCTTTCTTAATTAATGGAATTTGATCATTCAAGAGGGTGTAAAATTTAAATACTGATAAATGAAAGTTCAGTGCGCCACAATTCTTTTTCTTTAAAACTGCCCCACCACAGTTTTTCTTTCAATGTCAATGGAGGTCATTTTTATGGAATGCCAAGTTTGATGTAATTTTGTGAGGCTTTGACTTTAAAATGATGAAAAAAGGGGGCGCTTTAGGTCGCATCGAGGGGGAAAGTTGTTTGGCTAAGGGTAAGGACAGGTAGTAAACAAGATGAATAAAAACTGTAAAGAAAGAGCGGAATGTTGATAGGGTTCCGGCAGAGGCGGGAAGAGAAGAAAGTCTTGGCAAGATTTATGTGGGGAGAGGGAGAGGACAAGTTCGAGAATAGATCACTCGGAGGAAAGTTCGGCCGTAAAGCAGGGAGTGCTGCAAGGAGGCGAGCTTGGCCCTCTTGTAAGTCCTGCTATACCGCTGCCATTCCTGTTGCAATCCTCAGCTGCGAATGCAGTCGTCCAGAGCGGCTCAAACGAATACAACACCTTCGAATCCCATCGGAGTTGAGGAGTAAGTTAAGATGACTGACGACGGAGATAAAGAAAAAAAAAATGCATAGAAAGTTTTATACTTGCCTAGAGAATTCCCGGCTATATTTTATTCTTACAAGATTAAATTTAATTACATTCTCACGTAATGAACGTAAGATTCCTCTCAATCTGAAGACTGTATGATCTATATTACATTTAAATATCTCGTTATTTTAAAAATTAATCAATTACGAAT
This sequence comes from Oncopeltus fasciatus, assembly GCA_000696205.2. Classification (NCBI taxonomy): domain Eukaryota; kingdom Metazoa; phylum Arthropoda; class Insecta; order Hemiptera; family Lygaeidae; genus Oncopeltus; species Oncopeltus fasciatus. The sequence goes on from KZ807032.1 coordinate 691,167, forward strand.
AACATTCAGATAAGAATCATTCACATAACTTATTACTTTTCAGAATTGCATCTATTTACTTTAACAAGAAGTTTTATCGAATTATTGGAGCTTTTCTAGCATTAATTATCATTTTTTTAAAAGAATAATATCATGAAATTCGGCATTGTGAAATAACAAACCTATCACGCATAATTTATAATGTTATATACAATAACAGTTATATACTCGTTAAGTACAAGCTCTTATTTTTTTTTATTTTTTTTATTTTATTTTTTTTTTTTGAAATGGAGGGATATTTGTAGAAGGCATTCTATGAAGAACAAGAATGTGAATGCATATCATTTATATAATCTTTTGAAGATAATGAAATAACATTACAAAAATAGCATTTTATCATTTTAAACCAAAATCCAAATGGGGGAATTTTAATTTAATTACCTGCTCATAAATCGCAAAAGAAGCACAAGCATCTAATTATACACACACAATCTTAAAACATTCACAAAAATATTTAAATAATAAATCTGCGTTATTTACACATTCAATATCATTTATAGTTCTAATCAATGGAATATTTGAAAGTCGAAATGGAAATTCAATTTACTTATGTTAAAAGTATAATTAATTTTTTGTCGTTTTTTTTTTTCTCTAGTGACTTTATATTTTCAGATGATCTATAATTGTTATGTGCCACTTGGCTAAACCTGTGGATTTTATACTCACTTATACAAACATTAAATGAATTCTCACCTTATATAATTTATATTAACAGATCATATCACACCAGGAGAGAGAATTTTGACATTTTTTAAAAAATTTTATATCCAGGACTACTTTATTAATTCCTTAGGAGGGAACGCACCACTCACACAAACATCCACACTGGGTTTCAAGATTATCATATTTTTACAAAACATATTGAGCTATCTTTATAGCATTGAAATAATTGCTTACAAATATAGGAGAAATGACAGTATTCTTATAAAGAATTTTATCTATATATATATATATATATATGTGTGTGTGTGTGTGTGCTGTGTATGTATATAACCTACTGGGATAATNTAATATTAAATACATATAAGCAGGATTTCAAGGCGTGCAATCCCAATGTAAGCGAAAGTGGAGGACTGAATCGATAGCCCCCTCGACCCGGTGGTGGTAGCTGTGGACGTAAGCCGAATTTGGTGTTCCTAGTGGGAGGACTTCCAAGAGATCGCGGTCCGACACTGCCTCCCACTTAGAGAGTTCGCCGGAGTTGTACGGTCGTCTCTCGCCCACTCGGACAGCGAGACACCTGCACACTTCTTGTCCAGGACGTGTCTTCCATTCTTCACTGGACAGCCGCAAGAGATGTCATACATTATATAATTAACAGTTATATGAATAAATAACTGGCATAAATACAATTCGGTATTCAGGATTCTCTCTGACGATGATTAAAATCGTTAAGAGAGAATCTTGAATACCGAAAATCAATTGATTTTTTAGAACGTTCTAACAATTTCAAAACAGTAACGTTCTTTTTTTAACAAAAAGCTCTATTAAAAATTGTTATTTTTAGCTCAGAGAGTTGGTTTACATAATTGAGATTCAATATTTCATTACCTTCCCCATTTCATTTTCCTGTGTCAAAATAAAATTATTCACTCAATAGTATTTCAAAAGTAGTTTCTCAGGAATATAAAATCTTCAAAAAGTCTTACGTCCACATTTAAGTTTAATCTGTCTCGGCCTTTTAAAGAATGACAATTTTTTTTTAATTACAGACAGCATTTGAGTTTTCGGTAAAAATTTTTCATCTCAAAAACTTTTTTTGAGTGACAAATTAATAATTCCTTCAAGAAAAGAGTTTCGGTGAGTGTACGAGTATAACAGGAACGATATACAAACATTTTCGAAAATACATATTACTCTTTAAGTCGTCAATTTTTACATAAATAATTGACTTATTAAAATATTACAAAACTGTTTTGCAAAACTTTAAGTTGTCACTGAAATATTTAAACTTTCTCACATAAATACATCCCTTAATCACTTAATAGAATTATTTGTTATTTCAAATTGATTTTTATTTAAAATTGAATATAGATATATGAAATTACATTTTTCAACTATTATATTCTACAAAATTTATCGTAATATTAGTATATTAATATAGACATGATTATTAATTTTGTTTGCCCCCTCTTCCTTCATTCGATTATAATGAAAAATAAATGTATTCAACTGATACCAATGGAAACTATATTACGGAATTTGATTTATACATTTTAGAATATCCTACTCGAATATTTTTTCTTAAACATTTTCCATAATTTGTATTTTTCGTAAAACTGTTATAGAATGAAGTTTAAAAAAAAAAAATTTCATTGAGGATATGATATATATAGCAATATCATATATTGCTATGTATATATATCAAAATAATTTAAAAGTTGTACTTTTAAATCGCTGACACTAGAGAGCTTACAGACAGACATACATGTAAGCACTCTAGTATCCGTGATTTAAAATTACAATTGTTTTATATAAATAATCTATTATTATATATAATTTTGAACGGACAATATTTTTAGCTACTTCAATAACATAGAGTCGATGGAGATCAGTTAAATTTTTTTTTAATGACGTGAAATATTTTTTCACATTAACAACTCACAGAACTTAGATTCAAACTTGATTGGTTGCTGTAAATTCTTTATAGACATTGAAGGAAATTCGCCCACTTAATAAGAATTTTTCTAGAGAATTTATTTTAATAATATTTGTATTATACTAATAAGTATTTTTTATTCATTCAGTGTTTTTATTTTTAAACTCGATATTCTAACTAATTATAAGCATGATACATTTTATTGTATGGTATTGAAAAATGGTTATTATGTATTCTGTATGAATGCTTTTTAACTTTATTATACAATTTTGTTATTCTTATAAAGGCTTACTTGCATTTTGATTATGCATGCATAGAAAGAATTCTGCAAGCTAAGATTCAGTATATTGCATTTTAAATCGGCTGACTGGAAAAAAAACAAAAAAAAATACCGGAGACCCAGATGGTACCGTCGACTCCAGCTGATTGATCACCCTCACTAATAGGAATTCACTTATACTGTCACTTATGTTAAATACTTAGGGGTGGTTTGAGGGGGTGAGATGATGCGTCAACGTTCACTTGTCAAACAAGTGCGCACCTGGGTGCACGCCTAGATTTCCAGCTTATCAAGACAACATTGACACTTCTCCATGGCTGGTCTGTTTTCTTCCAACGTCAACGAATAACAGTAATTTATTTATATTCTACACATTTTTAAATAGGTTAGTTCATTTATTTCATTAACCTGTATTAATCTCTGCACGTAAAAGTTACTTGGGTTATTTTTATTTCAATAGTTAGTTGAGACAAAATATTTTCTTACAACCTCTCCTATCATATGAGATTGTTTTCTACGAGCAACAAAGTCAGCAGACAGGAACTGCGTAATTCAACGCAATGGGAATCCCCATGCTTCATTAAATATGAATATAAATATTGGCGAATGAGTAAATTTAATTTACACGCCGGACAGAGCAATGAGCGTAAAAAGTATGTCATCTAAAGTTTGCTCTAGACTGGCCGGAATGTGGGGAGTGGGGGAAGGGATCACCTATCGAAGCTACATTCGTAAATATCTTTATTCTTAAGCACTTCCCTAAAAATGTTAAAGGACGTAAACGTTAGAAAATTACATTTTGCACCAATTATATTCGATACATTTTTTCATAACGGTAGATTACGAAAATATTAAGATTTTCTAAATTTGAACACATTCCCTTTCCCTCGATTGATTTAAGCCCTTAACAAAAACATCCATCGGTTCGAAAAAAATATTCACAAATGGAGAACTCTCCAAAAAAAAACTTTTTGACCGTGGATATTTTTATTAGATGTTTTTTGTTGGGGTTCAGTCAAGGTATATTTAAAAAATACAAATTTTAAAGAATGTGAATTTTTTAAAAAAAAGTATCTGCCATTATTTAAAATAAGATAAAACTCTTCTTTTTTTGTAAAGTTTTTTCCGGGTTGGACCGTGTAAAGTTTTTACGGACGTGAACATCTTCTTTTTTTTTTAAATTTGTATTTTTCTGGATCTACCTTGACTGAACCCCCCCCAAAAAAAATCTGATATTAATATACCTCTTTCCCGGATTGTAAGTTCAATGCAGTCATTCATCAATGTCCATATTTTTTATAAAATTATGAATGTTTTATTACACGGAAATGTGCCAAGTGCTGGGCTTCGAGTGACGTCATATGGTAATAAACTTTTAAAACAAAACAAACTTTGCTTCTTGAAAGTTATATATATATATATTTTAATGACGTGAAATATTTTTTCACATTAACAACTCACAGAACTTAGATTCAAACTTGATTGGTTGCTGTAAATTCTTTATAGACATTGAAGGAAATTCGCCCACTTAATAAGAATTTTTCTAGAGAATTTATTTTAATAATATTTGTATTATACTAATAAGTATTTTTTATTCATTCAGTGTTTTTATTTTTAAACTCGATATTCTAACTAATTATAAGCATGATACNGGGGAGGCGATTGATTTTGAATAAAGACATCAGCTGTTGGGATTACTCAATTATTCAGGGGCCTTCCGCAAACCTGATTACTCTCCGTTAAACAGCTGATTACCTCTGAATAATTCCCAAGGGCGGATAGTCGTTTAATTTTTATTGCACCCTCATTGCTCCCCGGGTCGTAAATGGGGAGGAAATAATGTACACAGGATAAAATGCAACTCTGCACTGTATGCACTGTATCCTGTAAATGTGGCTCCAATAATGCAAGGTGCAACTCAAAATCTCTAAATCATACGTTTATATGAATTTAAACGCATCTTTGATTCATATTTATTTTATAAATTAATACTCAAATTAAGTCATTATGTTAATGCATTTATGTAATGCAATAGCTACTGACAGTAATTATAAATTTCGTCACATAGGGGCTGCCAAATCTAAACGGATTCACCAAGCTTCATAAGACATGGATATAAATGATAGCAGAAGAGAAAATTTACTTTACAAGTCAGAGAGAGCAATGGGTCTAAAATATAAGACTTGCTTTGGAGTGGAAGAGTGGGAGATACACTCATCTGTCGTAATTACATTGGCGAATTTCACTCATTAAGGAAAAAATTAATGAATGTAAGTAAGATGGGTGAGCGATTCCCCCACTGTCAGTCTGGTGCGATTGGCTAAATGTTATAAGCCGTAGAAGACAATGTGACCACTTATCTTTGCTCTAGACTGACGGGGAAGGAAGGAATCGCTCACCCGTCTTAGTTACATTTATAAATATCTTCCTCAAAAGTGTATTTTGGGAATACAATTTTATGGAGCACAATTCATTTTAATTGATATTTTCTAGTGTTTATTTTAGTCATATTTTTTACGAAAAACGCTTGTTAAGGAAGAACTTTACGAATGTTATTCTGTTCCCTTGCACTAATAATTTAGGTGGTATTAAATACCACCAAAAAATGTATAAAATTAAAATTTAAAAGTAAATAATTAGAGTCATTTAAACAGTTTGAAAATGTCAGCTCCTTCCAGCATAAGACGATATATTCGTCTGCCTCGGAGGTTAGACTCTCAACACTAGTGCGGGGAATTTAATAACTTATCAAACTTGTCCAGGTAGCATTAATGGAAAACGCATCGGCCCGGATAGCAGGAGATCCAATCCTGGCTGGGACTGTCAGATTTTTTATTCTGTTCCCTTGTACTGAAAATTGTTAAAATATAACAAAAAAAGAAAAAAAAAAATTTAGGAATGTAATTGCGATGAGTTAATGAGTAACATACATTTATATTTCATAGATTGCCTGCCAACAGTGTAATATTTCCTAAGACCTAAAAAGATTTAAAAAAACAAAAAAAAAAAACAATTCTATCAAACTGTTTGAGTAAATAAGATGTTGTCTACCATCAAATTTGGGGGCGGGGATGAAAGAAGTGCCCTAGTCTTCATAAAAAATGCATGGCTCCTCAGGGGTAATCTCATTTCGAAGGGGTAAGATATCATAACTCACCCCCATAGATAATGCAAGCCCTTGCAGCTTTAATAACTTAACATAAAAATGTCTCACTACACTTCTGACATTGAGTATTCCAATAAATAGCATCTTTCAATAAAAACACATACATGCACGAAAACGTTTCAACAGATTTCCAAAGAAGTTGGAATACATTTGTAGGGACCGAATAACTATTTTTGATATATGGATACAAATATATATAGATATATATAACAAATTTAATTGGAGCCAATCATAGCCCTTAAAAGAATGTATATAATTTGAATTTTGAATGCTCTGACTTTACACACACACACACACACATTTATGTGTAAATAAAAAACGTGAAGAAGGGCCCCCCCTCCTTAGTGTAGAAAGCTTGCGTTGCTTGAATGACATGTCCCAATCCAAAAATAACAAGGGACACGAAATCCGACTTAACATGCCAAATTAGTCATTGCGCTGATTCGCTTGTGTTGACTATAGAATAGTTTTCCCTCTTGAAGATTGGCTAAGTAATGTAATGGAAGGCGGTTCCCAGGATTAATGACGACTCCGTCAGCCAACTGGTGACAGATCATCTGGGAAATTTGGCAGCAAGAAAAAAAAATTAAATCCTCCAAGTTTAATAGGACTTGATAAAACTAAAAGAACACTTGTCTCTAAGGGTGCGCCTGAGTTTAGTGTATATTTCTGAGGAGAAAATTTATAGGAATCCTTCAGTATTATGAAGCAAACGAAACAAAACTTATGTCTATATATATATGTTTACGACCGTGCCATATGGCGTAAATAAATCCACATATACACATTAAACATGCCTTAATAGGGTTTTTGAACAAAAAAAAAAAAGCCAATATAAAGATTATAATTTAAAAGTGGGAGGGTGAGTTTTATTTATTCTATTAAATAAATTCACAGCCATTCTGATTAGCATGTTCTTAAACCTCGGTCTTATTTCATGTCAGAACTGATTAAAAAAAAATGTGTAAATTATCCTGCCATTTCCTTTTTATTTTGTTATTTTTACATATGCCCAGGACTAAAAAAAAATAAAAATAAAAAAATAAAATAATGTTCAAGAAAATAAGAATTTTGGGTTGTAATTTTGATTTGTGGGTAATTAAGAAGGCAGGTAGTGGAAGGTCGGTAAGAACAAAGGGGGTTTTTAACAAGAAAGCACCCCTATAACTGTTACTAAGTGACAGGTCCGAGGGCGCCTGTCTGGAAGGCGTCTTATCCTGGATTAGCAGGATTAACTTTCCTTGGGAATATATTTGTCCTTTGCAGAGAGTGTCCTTCCTTATCTCTTTGTCAGCAACCCCCCCCCCCAACACTCTCTCTCTCTCTCTCTCTCTCTCTCACAGTGGGAAATACCCGCTACTGTCTACATTTCCACGCGTTTCTTTCTTCCTTCGATCCTTTGTTGTGATTATTAAGTGTTAAAATTGGCCAATAGGAGTTGAGAGAGGGTGGGGGTCCAAAGAAAATCAGATAGAAAAATTCTCAACCTTTGTCATTGTTACTGTTAGAAATCCGATTCAAGGTAAATTGATTATGATAGTTGTAAAATTATATATTTTGTATATTTAAAACATTTTTATTTTATAACAATTTTACAAGAAAAAAAAAAAAGAAAACAAAAGGAACAAATTTAAGAATGAATCTTCAAGGGCTTAGCAAGTGACTTTATTTATACAATATCGTAACAAAAGAATTGACTGTATAGGATTTCTATTTGAAACCATAGAATATATCCATTACAGCAGAAATCAGATGAAAATGAGGGGGTGGGGGGGGGGCTTTAAAGAAAGGCCAAAATATATAATCGTAATTATTACGAAAAAGGTCCTGGAAAATATAATTGGAATAAATGTAATTTCATAATTTTATATTGTATGAAACTTTTAGGAAAGTCTAATGTTAGCGAAGAAATTTAGGTATTTAACTGCGATGGGTGAGCTCTTCCACTACTTTCCGGTCAGTCAAGAGCCAGCTTTAGTGATCTTAAATTTCATTGTCTTCATCAATTTGCAATGTCACATTAGTCTTTCATTCTCAACTATATCCTCTTTAATGACAACTGGGAAATCTGCTTAGCTTACGCACCTGCTGCGTTACCGCCAACTCTTGTACAAAGATAAGTTAACGACTCATTCGATTTCAAAAGATGGAGAAGGCAATGTGCTTGAAAAAAATATAAATGTTTAAAAAAAAAACCATTTTAATAATCTAACTGTATACAAAAATAAGTTGAAATAATTCAGTTTATTAATTTAAGCCGTACAATTGTCAACTTTTAGACCCACACACACACTCACACTTTATATATATATATTGGATCAATGAAAATCTGTTGAAATTGTGCAAAGGTACTTCCCGGGGAATCTGATAATGAGTAATATTGTTACAGGTTGAATGAATTTAAAAATCCTTTCATGTTAACCACAGGAACAATTTAAATTCAAACATTATTGGAAATTCGTTGGTTAAATTATATAAATAAATCGTTTATTATTTATTTGGATTTTAATTTATAATTTTCGTACTTTAAAATCTATCAATTTGAAAGGAAGATAAATATGACCATGTGCAATTGAAAATGTTAATAACGCCCTCTTACACAAACGTTGGCAGATAATCTGTTAAATCTTTTTTTTAAATACACTTTATTAAATTTTTATTTTATTTTTTTTTTATCTACCATGACCGAACCCCAACTAAAATCATCTAATAATATACTCATACGCAAACATTTTTGAAAAGTCGCGTCATTGAATCAAGGCTTGATTTCCTTGTGGGAAATGTGCTCAATCTACTAAAGAGTTTGTAAAAATAAAAATGTTCTCCAAGCTGTCATTCATATAGTCATGACATGGTATTTTTACGACATACTACTGAATTGGGAGGTTATGTGCAAATACTCGTATTCTATTGGCCAGCTGGTGGAACGGCTCAGCCAATGATACGATCTATCTGGGCATAGAGAGAATAAGATCTCTCTTATGTAATAGGGATTGTGCAAAGTATTTCATAAGCGTCATTCTCTCGCAAACAAACGTGAATCTTATGTATTCAAAATTAGTTTACAAAAATAAATTAATTCTCCAGTAATCATAAACAAAACTCAGAATTACTCTCCTTAGTGGTTAATGGATTTGATTATATGAATTTTCCAAAAAAAAAGAAAAAAAAAGAAAGAATGTAAACCACTTTTTCTATTTGTTTAAATTAAAACATTTCGCTCACTCCATCGTGAATGGCTTACATTATTCACACTTGACATTTCTGGATTGTAATCCTCTGCTCCCATTGGTCCGATATTGCTGAATACCGAAATAGCCTTTAGCTTTACATTCGACAGCTAAATGTTAAACTTTATTATAAAAAACTTAAAATGTATATATAGAAGAAGAAGAAGAAGAAAATAAACTTTATTCTGGAACTATCAGAGTCCCCTTGAATAACTTTAGATGAATTTTACATAAGGCCTTTTCTGGCTTAAAATATATACATTATTATAAATATTCACGTAGGCTTCGTCGGTCGTCAGATGTAATTACCATTTCATCTTCCGGGTTGGACCGAGTCAAATTGTTCTTATTTGCCGAGCTTTCGCACATCATGTGATGGCTTCTTCAGGGCTGAAAAGAGAATGAGAGTTGTAAAGAGAGATTTTTAAAAATCCAGATGGTATATATTTACCATGTTTTATACACCAGGTGGTGTATAATCCCGGCGCGGTCTTGTCCTTGGGCGAAGTCTGCCTTCCCATTGGTTGATACTGTGTTCTGG
>KZ807032.1:708346-722764 GCA_000696205.2 Oncopeltus fasciatus
AAAATAATTAAATAACGAAATTCTAATAAACAATAAAATAAATAATGAATATTTAAGTACTATTTGTTTTCTTTCTTTATTAAAAATATTAAGTTTAAGTTATTTAGATCAGATTGCTATAATTTGAATTTATATTATATTATGATTGAGTTCGGATGTCTTGGTTATTATATAGAATACGTACTATGGTTATTAATATTTATTTAAAGTTAATTGACATATAAGAGTTAGTTGCTGTGAGGTGATAAGTGAGAGATAAGAAGGTGACAGTAGTACTAACCTGGAGTTGTCCACGGGCCAAGGTCTCGGTGGTGCAGGCTCCTCCTTAAGACTTGGTCCTCGAGGCTGGTGGAGGGACTCTCCCAGGAACATCCTGGAAGTAGGATACAGCTTCCGACCCCATGCCTCTAGCTCGAGCGGGCCCGGGCCCCAACCGCTCCCTCCGTATCCGCACTCAACAGCCGTCATGTCAGTAGGGCATCTCCCGGCAGACTGGCCCTCGTGGGATTCCGTCCCTGGGGTGGGGGCGGTCCCAGGGGGGCGGGGAGGGGCGTGTCGGAGGCGGGGCCCAGAGGGCCTCCCTCCTCCCGCCTACGATCGTTATCAGCCCCTTATCAGCGTCTTCGCCTGAGCCGCCTGCATAGTTTGGGATAGCTACTCTGCCCCACTATCGATTGCAAGTCTTCCTCCAGCATCTTCCAGAATCGCTCCTGGGCTTCACTGACCTACTGGCGTTCATTTGCCTCCAAATACAACCTTCACAGCCCTTCAAAAACCTCCATTTTCTTTGGAATCATTCTACATCAACAACTGAAGGCACTTTTTATGTCTGGAAGAGATTCAACAGTAGTGATAAGCTATTTAGCAATCTTCATTATCTTAAAAGTGAAATTCGACTGGCAATATCAACTATTAGATCGAGTTTCTCACAGTGAAGACAATCTATATAAATGTTCCTTAAATAACTTAATATACTAAGCCAGAGTGACATTCCGCTTTGTGGCCACATCCGAACTCATAAAGAATGCTTGTTAAATTTGGATAAGCATGCCGATAGATTTATCACCAAAATGCCCTGATTTTATTATCTTTTTTGCCATATACATGTTCGGAGCAATAATGGCGATGGGTGTGCGCAGGTTACTCATCTTTCTGAAAGATACCTCTCCTTCACTTCAGAAGGTCCTGGAAGTATGTATGGTAAGCAACACTTGTACCTAATTATCTAAGAAGAACTTTTTTCAAAGAAAAGTAACTTCAAGGAATGTTAGCAGCTTCCTGTGGTATGTTTTCCTGACAATACTCTTCGTCGACTTCAGATGAACAAGGCTACAGAAGGGTTTTAGCAACACTCGATACTAAAGATAATCCGCGAATGAAGTTGGCATGCCGAAGAAATTACTCAAGTTCTAGTTTTTTCGTACAGAACCTCTACGTCACTTCAGAAAGATTCCTGTGTCATGTCTCTACAACAAAAGTTCTCTCCAGAAGAACTCAGGACCTCAAGTAAGCAAATAGCTCAATATCCTAAAGGGAGATTTATATCTTAATTCTTTACGAGCACAAGAACATTTGTGGGTTACTGTGTCAGGAGTAAAATTCATGCTCCACAAACATCCAAAGATTGTTCTTCTTTGTTTTTCTCACTAGAGATCTCTATAAAGCCGAGAGTTCACTGCATTTTTTCAGTAATATCTCTCATCAGGAATAAGATAAGAATATTATTCATTGGACATTATTATAGATATTTTCCCAAATAAAACGGCCACATCTCATTCAAATCCTAGTGGATGTTTCAATCTAACGAAAATGTTCTACAGGGTTTGTAAAAATATGCTTCAAACTAATGTGGTTTCGAAATCGCATGAGCACTTATTGGAGACTCCAAAAAAAAAAAAAAAAAAGATTTGATTACAAAATAACACAATGGTCACATTTACTATAAAGGACTACAGTCAAAGAATGAATTATTCTTAATGTATCGCTTACAATCACAGGTAAAATATATTTTAGGTGGTGTTATTGAAAAATATACTCAGCTGTTGTGAGGGGACTGAGCTCCGAAGATGCGAACCACTGATTCTGAAAGCGCTCAGCAATTACAGAAAGATAGATCACTTGCGAAGTATTGGATATTGCTTGGTAACCCTAATCTTCAGAATTGCTTTTGAAAATATTCAAAGATCACTAAATTCAGAATTTTCGCTGCCTTTATCTCCCCCTAGAGATTTAGATCCCTGCAAAAACACAAGTGCTGACTACACGAAGAAAGGATTTAGAAGAAATAGGTATAAAGTAATGCTGCTAAATTAATGGATAAGCTATTAACTTAAACACAGTATATATTTTCGTACAGGCGAATGTTCAAAAAATATAAAAACACTATTATTTAATTAAAAACTTTATTTTGCTCCATTGTTAACCATCCTTGGTAGGAGTTCCTCTGATTTTGGAGTTAATTAGTTCCTTGGTAGCCTTAATGGTGAAAACCTCCATTCGTAGGACCTGGTAGGATACATTACAGTTTTCGTTAAGTATTAACCTGATAGACTTGTGAACATTATCATAAAATAATAATGAATGTATTTCAAAATTTAATAAAAACATTTTTTACAGATCTCTAAAATAATTAATTGTGGGTTAAGACCCACTGAAAATTTCTTACCACAAATTTATATCAAATGTGACTAATGACCAAATTTGAATGGAAGAATTGCCACTCTACTAGATAATACCAATTACAAAAATATTTTAAAATTAATTTTGAAAGAAAGTATATAAAATTGTAGATCAATGGCCATATTTATAATAAAAAAAACCTTTGTTATCGAGTCTACAAAGTAGATCTCAAAAAAGAGTTACATTATCTATATCACAACATAGGTAACATAGGTTTCCTCCATGTCTGGTGCAGTGGGTTCGAGTCCCATTTTGTCCTAAACTGGAAGCCTATCCATTGCCATGGATGTTTAAAACACGGTGGCTAACCTTCCTCAATGACTCCATGGAGACCATGACATTGAAGGAGAAAAATAAATAAAAATTTCAAAGTTTAATCTTTATCGATCCACTTAAAAGAGGAAAAACATACTTTAGCCCCCCCCCCCCAAAAAAAAAAGAAGCACAATATTTAATATAACAATTAACCTGGCTTTTTGATGGGTGAATCGCTCAGCTCCGTAATTACATTTTTGAATCTCTTACTCAGCAATCGCTTTTCATAAAAATTTGTAAAAAAAAAACAAAAAAACATTATAATACATTATACATCCCATTTTAATAACATTACATTTTACACCTATCATGTTTTAAAAACCTTTATCTAAGTCAAATAAAAAAAGAAGATATTAAGATTATTAAAATTCAATCTTTCTCTAAATCCCCTTCCACTTTTTCACATCCACTACTGCCGGATATCAACCAAAATGAATTATTTCATAGGCTTGCAAGTCCTCAAATTCTGAATTTGGTTTTTAAATTTAAAAATAGGTGGGCACATCTAATTTCTTAATGACATTCTTAAAAGTTTTCTTTGAATGATATGGGATAAAAATATTGAAAAGTGGTTTTGTTCACATTATTTTCTGAAAATTTTTTTTGCACCTCTAATATTAAGGAAGATATAAAGATTTGAAATTCAAGTCCCCATCTTGTCCCCATAAGCCCCCTCCAGCTTGTCCGATTTTATGCTTTAATGAAATCGTCTAACGGTTTTCTACAAAAAGCTTAAATGCCAAATTTATTTTAATTATTTTTGCTTATATATATAGAAAATGAAACACTCACAGCTGCGATACATAGTAATCAATAACAGGTGGGGTAGAGATTACAGTGCACACACAAAAAGAAAAAATCACAAAGAGTAAAATTTTCGGGGATCTCTCGCCCTTTGTCGGTGAGGAGTGATATTAGGTTGTAGGAATTGTGTATCGGAAAGGACTTAAAAGAAGGGAAAGGCGATTGGGTTTTCCCTAATCCTCTTACTGTTGGCAATTGATACCAGGTCTTAAAGTGGCTTTGAGAATGTGGATATAAGCGCACTCTCTCGTCTTTAGTTGCAAATCTGAAGCCGTGTCGGGAAGTTGTATAATTAGACAGGATAAGCATCTGCTTTTTATCAAGGCCACTTTACATTGTTTTGGTTCTTTTTCTTAGTAAAATTTTTAGATAATTTTTTTTTTAATTACATAAACTTAACATGACTTAAAGTAATGTGGTATGATATCTGTCAGAAAAGAATAACAATATTGAAAACTGTCTTTCAAATACCTCACAAATTTTCAAAACAAGGTACTTGGCCTTGTAACAAAGGCAGATATTGGATAAGTCCTGTCCAATTATAAAAACTGGCAACACGTTCTTCAGTGACAACACCCACTTAACATATAATATTAAATCCACATCAACATGCACATCCAAAAATTGTGTATGCTTACTTCAATGCAAATTTTGTCCAGCTTTTTAAGTAGGAAAATGTAATACGCCCCTTAATCTCAGAATTAATAGTCACAGAGCATCCTGTTCAGAACCACAGTCCCATCTTCCCATAGCAAGGCATGCTCAGAGTCACTTAATGAGTTTTAATGACGTTTTCCAAGTTCTAAGGATTGAACAACTTCCCGACACGGCTTCAGATTTGCAACTGAAGACCAGAGACTGCCCCTATATCCACATTCTCAAAGCCACTTTATGGCCTGGTATCAATTACCAACAGTAAGAGGATTAGGGAAAACCCAATCACATTTCCTTTTAGTTCCTTCCGCTACACAACACCCACAGTCTAGACTAGAGAGACTCTTCACTCCTCACCGACGAAGAGCGAGATATCCCCGAAAATTTTACTCCTTGTGATATTTTATTTTTGCGTCTGCACTGCACTCTCTATCCCACCTGTACTTGATTGCTATATATCTCTCTCTCTCTTTGTCGTTTGGGCCTACTGAGGACCACGCGGCTCGTATCTACTCTTCGGAAAAGCTTTTTCCTTCCTCTTCCTCCAGTACTCCTTAATTTTCTGGCTGTGAGCCAGCTTTCTCTTCTCCGTCCACCTGGTCTCTGTTTTCTTCTTGCTAGTAAGGGGTATTGGGAACACACCTTGTCGGATTGCTTGCCGGAACTGTGATCGTTCTTGTACAGTGGCCAGCGGGATTTCTAGTTGTTCCAGATCTGTCTTTACCAAGGCAATCCATTTGTTTTTGGCGGCTTTCCCTCTACCTGCCACTGTGAAGTTTCTATTGGTAAGTCTTTCGGGTTTCATGCGGGCCAAGTGTTCGTAGAAGATCAGACACCTTTTCCTTACACATGTAATTATGTCCTCCTGGTGTCTGTACAGTTCATCATTGTGCCGGATTATATAAGTGCCACCCTCTTCTCTTACAGGTCCTAGTATCCTCCTCAGAATCTTCCTCTCCTTGATCTCCAGCTTCCTGGGTGGGCCTTTCCTAGCCACTCTGAGGCGTACAAAACAGAGGGTTTTACTACGGAGTTGTAGTGCCTGAGTTTTAGGTTTTTGGAGAGGCATTTGGATGAGTAGATGCTTCTGCAGGAGTGGTAAGCCCTTTCTAACTTGGTACATCTGGTGTCTATAGCTAGGTTCTCACTCTGGTTTACAGAGATCCACTCTCCTAGGTACTTTGCTGCAGAAACTTTCCTTATGGTGGTGTCTTCTAGTGAAATTTTGGAGGGGGATTCCTTAATGTTGGTCATGAATTCTGTCTTCTGGAAGTTGGTCTTCAATCCGGTTTTAACTGCTATACTGTAGAGACTGTGTAAGTTGTGGGTAGCTTCCTCCATATCATTCGCTAGTAAGATGAGGTCGTCGGCAAAGGCTAGACATGGAATACTGAGGTTGTCTTTCTTGTACCCAAGTTTCAGTCCAGATCCTGGTGGTAGCGCTGCCGTCCATTCCCGGATAATCTTCTCTAGGACACAGTTGAAAAGAATTCAGGAGAGGCCATCACCCTGTCTCACTCCAGTTTTTATGGGGAAGCTCTCGGATAGCTCACCTCTAAACTTGACCTTAGACGTGGTGTTCTTCAGGGTGGCCTGGATTAGTCTGAGGGTCTTCTCATCCAGACTAAATTCTCGCAATGTGGAGAAAAGTGTTTGTCTATCCACAGAGCACCTCGGCTCTTGTTGGTGAGCATTGTCTTAAGATTTTGAATCTGTTCTTGGCAGGATCTGTTGATGCGGAAGCCAGCTTGTTATTCCCCCAATTGTGGCTCTAGCTGGGTGGTGACTCTAGTTAACAGGGCTACAGAGAGGATCTTGTAGGTAATCTGTAATTAGGATATACCTCTGTAATTGTTGAGATCTGTCTTACTTCCCTTCTTATGTAATGGATGAATTACAGCAGCCTTCCATCTTTCTGATAAGGTCTCTGTTGCCCATATGTCCTTTATGATCTGATGGATACTTTGCAAGGACTGTTCATCTGCGTGTTTCCACATCTCTGCTACTATGCCATCTTCGCCGGCGGCTTTGTTATTTTTGAGGCCCTTGATGATAGCTTCTATTTCTTTCCTGGTGGGTGGTTGAGAATCAGGGTTTATGGTGCAAGGCTCAAGGAAAATAAGTCTTTCTTTAGGTTCCTCTGCGTTAAGGAGCCTCCGGAAATAGACTGCAAGGATGTTGGTGCAGTCCTTGTTGTTCAGTTGGAGCTTCCCATCTGGCCCTTGGAGAAGTAGGGTTGGAGTTGTGTACTTGGTCGTCTGCTTCTTGAGTCCCTTGTAGAGATCTCTTGAGTCGTTTCTCTGGAAATTCTCTTCTGCCTCTTGCATCAGGGTTCTGAGGTAATTTCTTTTGGCCCTGCGGATTGTGTTGGCTGTAGTTTTTCTTTGCACGATGAAGGCTTCATGGTTGGATTCATTATTTTTCTTCTTCCACCTGACCCAGGCTTCATGCCTTTCTTCTATGGCCATATCACACTCTCTATTCCACCTGTACTTGATTACTATCTCTCTCTCTCTCTCTCTCTCTATATATATATATATATATATATATATTGCTAACTGAGCATATTTTAGCTTCTCCAATGGTGGATCGTTAATATTTTATTAGATGATTTTAGTTGGGATTCCGTCAAAATCATCTTTTAATAATATCTACGGTAAAAAAACTCTCCATTTGAACAGTTAATACTTTATGTTTAGAATGAAATGGGAATAGTTTAATATCAAATAATGTTAGTAGATTTCACGGGGGAAACCAAACAATTCAGGTTGTGGCTATGGTGCAACTTTTGGAATATTTCAGCGGATCTTCACCGACCCTAAATTGGAGAAAATAAAAAAATCGGTCTACTAAACAATTTATTTACCAATCAATCAATAGGTCTTTACTCGCTCTAACACCCGCATTTTTAAAATATTTAAACCAAATTTGGTATTTAAGTTTCTTCTTGTATATTGTTGATATGAGAGGGAAGGTGAGAGAGAGTCAAAAATTTAAAATCTTAATATCAGCGTTACGAAACGAAAAAATGTATAGAACAAAATGGTCTGACAATTCATAGAAGAATAATGGTTACAAATTTGGGATTTAGTTCCAAAGATTATGCCACTTTCTCTGATTAGTTGAAATCTTTTTTCCTTTTGAAATTCTAAACAATTCACGTTCCTCACCAGAATCAGGTTTAGTTATGACACTCTAGAGTGTCCGTATTTTTTGCAAACAATTTGCATTCACTAAAATCTACTACAAAAGATGAAATTGTGCTGTACAAAAAAACCTATATACAATTTTATTGATACCTTGCCGTAGGAAATGGACAGAATGTCAGTCAACATGCACCCTTGCAAGACTCCTGACTCCATACGAGTCACTGCCTGTCACAGACCACTCCAACACACACAGAACTCCAAAATGGTCCAAGTGCAGCTCGGAACAGGACACCGAGAGATGTCCCTGAGGGTCCTTGAGTGCTAACTCTTGTCGCAGGATCCTCCGCCTCCCAACCCTTATCTTATTCAAACTACCCTCCCTACAGGATATATTGCAAAACACCCTCTTATCTTTATTCTTCACCAGAAGAGAGAGGAAGGGGTGGTCATTACTCTATTTTTTCATAAGTATAAACATAAGGCTAACGTCCCTTACCTTACAGTTTTAAATAAATATAAATAAGCGATAGTTTTAAATAATAAAGAGTACTAAATAATAACTTCAATACAGTTTTTAGTAGAAATAAATGAATTGTTGTTCATAGCTTAAATTAGACTTATTTTACGACAAGGAAGGAATATATCTTCCTTATGAATTTAATTAATTAATATATTAATTAAGCGGGCCATTTTATTTTTATAATATTTAAACCGAATTTGGAATTTAGTCTTCGCAATTGCCATTGAAAATTCTCGAAGGAATTCTTTTTGGTTGAAATCGAAACAGAAATAGGGGGGGGGGGGTAAGGGAGGCTAAATTATTGTAGTATCATCGTTTCTATTTGAGTTACTAAAATGTTTATTGTATATACATAGGAGTAAAATATAGTTAATAATAGTAAAATAATTAGTAAAAAAACATTTATCTTTAATAACATTTAAAAGAAAACACTTATTAAGGAAGAGAATTTACCAATGTAATTATGGCTTACCCTATCATCTTCCGTGCCAGTCTTCAGCAAAGCTTAATGGTTACAGCTGTTACGTTCACTGTCCTTTCCAGCTGGTACATTTTATTCCATTATTTGCTCTTATTTATGTACATCTTATCCAAACAAATGAAATCTGCTTAAATCTCCTGCGTTTTATTGCAGTCCCTCTCTCCACCTACCCCTCCTACTAAAAGATACCGATTGGCCTTCTAGGAAGGGTCGCTACAGTATGAAGGATTAAACTGATCCAGAAAAAAAGGATGGTTTGAAAATTATTATTTGTTGCTATTTGTTATATGTACTTACTATGAATTTCCAGAAATTTTTGTTATTAGTATTTTCCATATAATTAAATGTTCTTCAAATTTCAGTCAAGCTCTCTCAGTAGTTTCGAATGTTTTTGGTCCTTTTAATATTATTTTTTAAACAATTTTTAGTGCAAGGGAACAGACTTTAATAACCCCCCTAGTGTGGGGAATAATCAGTATTTAATAACTTATCAGACTTGTCTTGATAGCATAAATGGAAAATGCACCGGCCATGATAGCAGGAGATCCAAGTTCGAGTCCTGGCTGGAACAGATAGATTTTTTATTCTGTTCCCTTGCACTAAAAATCGTTAAAATTTACGTGGGATTATATACCACAAAAAAATAATATTTATAAAATTAATTGATAAAGTCCAGTTTTAAATTTTCACTCAAATTAAATCTGTGGCAAAATATTCTCTTTGCTTAATTGAAGAGAAGCAATGAGTGTTTCACTTTCCCAAAAAGTTAGTTTTATTTATTTATTTATTTTTAATTGGCCTTTTCAAAGAGATATATATGGCAATTTGAAAACTTCTAAAGATTTACGAATGTGATTCTATATAGTGAAAGTCTTGATATTTTATATGAAAATTCACTGTTATTTTACCCTATGAGCACTGAAATCATGTCAAAAATTTTTAATTTTAATTTCACTTTTAGACAGTAAATATATTTTTTTTAAATCTTGAATAATGTAATATAAATATCTATAAAACAAGGCCCTTTAGACATTTTTTATTTTTAAACATGGAAGGAAGAGTTCGTGAGCTCTTTTATCGGCTTATTATTTTGAACTATATGACGGACTGGTGTGGCTGTCGTACAACAGATTCCAACGATTCTATAGTGGGACAAATATCTCGTAGAGGAAGTGTAATGCATCCATTACTGCTGATAGCTTTGGTCCAAATAAGATCAATGGAATGGTTCCTGTAGCTAGTGAATGGGTAGAAGCGATCGCCATTAAATGTCATGAATGGTGGAACTTCAAGTCTCGTATCTTCTCCATGACCGAGGAACTGAGCATTCGCAAAGCCTACACCACTTCACCCGCAATCAGATGGTGTGGTTGAATGCATGAACAGGATCGCCGACCAAAATGTTCGACGGTTGTCACTGAAGATCAATATAATTGAGAGTGGAACCTGCACTTATTCTTAACAATTTTTAGTGCAAGGGAACAGAATAAAAAATCTAACTAGACATGTCTCGGTAGCGTAAATGGAAAACGCACCGGCCCGGATAGCAGGATCTCCATCCAGGTTCGAGTCCTGGCTGGGACAGTTAGATTTTTTATTCTGTAACCTTGCACTAAAAATTGTTAAAATTTACGTTGGATAAAATACCACAAAAAATATTATTTACTGCACTTATTCTTTCTCCCCTAATGCAGTTCTGTCAATTAGACTACCAGAGAGAGCCCAGCTAATGTCCTGTTCGTTCGGAAACTTCGTTATACAAGTATGGAATCTAGCCCAAGTTTCTGGGGAAGACTGTGGCCGTAATTTGGAAAATGAATAAACGACATTCCTAAAAAAGTAACCACCCATATTCTTGGGGATGAAGACTTGAGATGTAGGAACTCAACAACAGAAAAGCGGAGAAAGGAAATATCCAATTCAGGGACTTGATATGGCTGCATGAGCCTCGAAGGGATCGAGGGTTCTCTCCCAAACTCTAACACGTGTCATTTTTAGCCCGCACAAAGAAGACCACGGGTCAGAGGAAATCCAGCAAAGAAAAGGACTAAGATGACTCTACTCAGCAACAAATAATGGCATATCGAAGGTCTATACGCTTGCACATTGTGTAAAGTAAGATTTGAATTCGGCAGGAACAAAAACCTGAAGCTACTTGTGTAAGAAAATTCATAAGAAACATGAAGGCGTCCAAATATAGAATAAAATGTTTACGAAAAAGGCATATTAACGAAGATATATAAGAAAGTAACTGTGAATGTTGAGGGCTTCATCCATTCTTGGATCCATTTTTCCCTACTCAATATTGCCCTCTACAGCTTGTATCAATCAATCGATCACTTGATCTATGCCCATCCCTAGTGGAATCTGCTTTGTTTGCGCAACTGTTGCGTGGCGGACCTCTCTCATTATTCAGTACGGGCGGTAACGAGATAACACCTTGTCCTGTTGGCCTCCTCTTTGCGGTAATTCTAATTGACCTCTTAGGAGGGAGCTCGTTTTCCCCAACGAAAACCAGGAGGAGTCAGTGCGATAAAGGGAGTGGCTGTATGCAGATAAGAGGGAAGAAGACGGATGTGGAGGTCATTAGAGCTCTCCCCACCCCCGTATACCCTCGCCCCTCGCCCTCTTTTCACCCCCGTATACCCTCGCCCCTTGCCCGCACCTTCAACCAACCCTTAACTCCCCGTTCCTCTACAAACAAAAACAGATTATACCTCCTTCCTGATATAGTGCCCCACCGGACAGTAGCTCAACCCTCCCGCCCTCGAAGCTCTTCTGTTCTTTCTGAAAAAAGGCTGGGAAGAAGAGGCTAAATGCTTTTATTTCCTTTTAAATGCCCTTCTTTATTTCATTTTCTCCGGATTTTAAAAATTTAATTTTTCCAGCTTAATTCCATGCAAAATAAATATTATTGAAACTTTTTAGTTAGCTTTATATAACGATGTTGAAGTTTCTCATTTTAGAGAAATTAGAACTTATTCATATTCCAGAGTTGTGAGATTCTTTAATATTTTTTGGACTGTATGCCCATACTACAGTGTAAAAAAAAAATTATGCAGGTACTTTAATGTACTGAAAATAGTATTATTAATTAAGTTTAGGGCCGTCTAAGGTCTTGAACCGGTATGAGAAATTATTTTTCGTTCGACTTACTACTCGAGAAGCAAACCTCTCTCTGGGCAGAATTAAACCCCGCTTATATAACCAGTAATATTTAAGAATGTAGTTTCGAGTGTTGGGTGGAAAAAACTAATTCTAATGTCGAATTAAAGGAAGACTAAAATTAGTAATCATAATATTTTCATTGTTATTCGAGTTAAAATAATGTTTATTGAATTAAAGAGATGTAAAATGTAATTTTCCAACTTTTATGATCTTTAATATATGTACGAAAAACACTTAGGAAGGAAGATATATACGAATGTAACTGCGATAAATGATCCCTTCCCCAACTCTTTTCGACCAGTATACAACTCAGCTTAATGGTCTTACTTTTTACTCTCATTATCTTATCCGGCTTGTAGGATACATTTTGTTATTTACCCCTCCTAGATACATTTATAAATTTCTTTCTTAATAAGCATTTCTTGTTAATTATTTTTAAAATATAGAATTTGATTTCTATAATGTGTGTGTGTGTGTGTGTGCGTGCGTTCGTGCGTGCGTGCGTGTGTGTGTGTGTGTGTTTAAAAAATCGTTAATGAAAATCAGAAAAATAATCAATCAAGACCCAAGTGGGACATAATTTTCTTAAGAAAACACGACTTAATTTAATGTGCTTTTATTTAATTTTTTTTCTTCAAAAAATCTCTCTTTTACAACTCTCATTCTCTTTTCAGCCCTGAAGAAGCCATCACAATTGTTGTAATGAAAGCCTGAAAGCTCGGCAAATAACAACAATTTGACACGGTCTAACCCGGAAGAAGAAACGGTAAATACATCTGACGACCGTCGAAGCCTACGTGAACATTAATAATAATAATTAAATAAATAACAACATTACAAAATGGCATGTTCTCCCCATTATCGAGAATCTGGCAAAATTCAATGAAATATCAACAATATATTTACAATATTTAGAAAGAATTTTTTTTTTTTTTCGTAATAGATGAATGAATAGTATCAATTTATTACTATTCATTTTTTATGGAGTGTTGGCATGAGAAGGTCACGGGGCCATTTCCTATTCAGGCAATGTGGTGGATTATCAGGATGGGTCATAGTTTAGTCATATAGTTTGGGCTAGAGGATTAGGATGCATGGAAAGGGCAGAGTGGAATTTATTAAAACGGGTTGTGATAACTTCTTTTACAAACGGGATTTCAAGGTCATTGTGGAGTAAGGAGTTGGTTACGTAATAGGGTGCATCAACTATGATTCTTAGGATT
The DNA here is from genome assembly GCA_000696205.2 of Oncopeltus fasciatus. NCBI lineage: Eukaryota > Metazoa > Arthropoda > Insecta > Hemiptera > Lygaeidae > Oncopeltus > Oncopeltus fasciatus. The sequence continues at coordinate 721,340 of KZ807032.1, forward strand.
TTGGATTTAAAGGACTGTATTCTTTGGATGTTGGAGGGTTTAGCAGTTCCCCACAGTTCCATTCCATACGTCCAGATAGGTCTCTGTAACGTCTTATAAATGATAAGTTTGTTGGTCACAGTTAAGGTTGACTTGCGGCTTAGAAGCTTGTAAAGTTGTCCAAGTCTCCTATTTATTTCCTGTCTTTTGATTTTTCTGAGCGTGTTCCATGTTAGTCGAGAGTCAAGATGAAAGCCCAGGTACCTGACGCAATCGGAAGTTTGGATAGGGATGTCATTAAAGTAAATTCTGCCAGGTTGTTTGTTCCTTAGTGTGAACGTAACATGACAGCATTCGCTTTCGTTGACCTTAATGCGCCAGAGCTGGCACCAGCGCTGTATGTCCATGAGGTGTCATTGGAGATTTCTCCTGGCAGTATGTGAGTCAGCATCGGTAAAAAGGATTGCTTGGTCATCCGCAAAGGTTGAAAGAAGTGTATTAGGATGAGAGGAGATATCGGCAGTATATAGGATGTAAAGGATGGGGCCGAGCACACTACCTTGTGGAACTCCCGCCTCCACTTTGTAATAGTCGGAGTAATCTAATCCTTGTCAGACCATGAAGATTCGATCAGTTTGAAAATGATGCCAGACCGGGAATATATGTCTTATAGATTAAAAACTTTTAGGGATTTTCCATCTCCAATTTTACTTATCTCATAAGCGTAAGACTCTTGGACAATATTGGAATACTAAAACACAAAATATTGTTTCTTATGGTAAATCTGCTAAAGCATAATTATAAATGTAGTCTAAGATTTCTTTATACACTATGAATGGTTCAGATATAGTGCAAAACAGAATTATGGATCAATGGATTTTTTAATATCAATATTATCCCTTATCTCTTTTATTGGAGTAAAGAAAGAGAACTCAGCTAATGCATTCATTTGCGCCAGCACTAAATTCCAAATCTTAAATTCTTCAGGAACTCCAATCTTCCAGGATTCAAGTCCTGAACAGGAAGACAGACCAATTTCACACCCCTCTCGACTTAAACGCCTTGGAATGAGCTCACATCTAAGCCTTTGCTGCGGAAGGGATACCGCCCCACCACTGAAATCATTATAAATCACAGAACAACCCTTGAAATAAGTTCTAATTAACTTTTGATAAAAGTTTTTTCTTTGGGGAAGAACAAGAAAAATTGCGGGGGAACGAGAAAAAAAAAAAAACCGGTTCCTTGACTTGTCTGATTGCAGGTTTTTCTCCTCACCCTTGTTTGATAAAGAATGGAAATTGGAAGGAAATTTATGCTTTACAGGTGCACCATCATTAAAGAAATGTTTTATGATTTCTTCTTCGTCATTTGTTACTTTCAACAGATTTACCGTAAGGGACTCAAGCTATAATATAAGTTTTGGTCAGTTCAGAATTTTATATGTAT
>KZ807033.1:42219-52595 GCA_000696205.2 Oncopeltus fasciatus
TCCTTAAATATGACGAAACATATATATATAAAACACTAACTAATTTCACGACTAATACTGACGCCTCTCCAGGAGCTCAATAAATAATTTTTAAAAAATCAATAATTTTTTTTTTTTAAATTGAACCTTCCTCCGCAAAGGCTACTTAATTTATTTTTTCCCAGACTACACTTTTCAGTTCTCCTTTAAAGTTCTTGAAATTTTGAGATAGAAAGGTTGAGGTTTTAATTGAATAAGAGAGGGGGTAACTTAATATTTACATTCAAGCTATTCACATTGGAAATGACGAGCATGAAAATATTTTTTCACTGCAGCAGGCGTAATAATTAGTTCAGGGATTTAAAAATGTGCTAGATTCGTTTATTAATAAAAGTAAATATTAAGTTACATAGCCAAATTAAACAATTAGGAATGAGGGTTTACATTGACATTAAATATTAAACGGTCAAGAAGTCACTAAAAGTTGCTTATTTTAATAAAACCTGCTAAAGTCGCTTAAAAATGCATAAAAGCAGGATCGAGTTCACTAATGGAGCCCAGTAGAACGAAAAGAAGTGGGGGGATCATCTGTTGAGATATTTAGTACTTCGAGTACTGAAACTCAAAACTGATAAAGTATACATGCAATATATAAGTGTGGGGATTACACGATATACAAATACAAATAACTTCAGTAACAACTGATGCTCAGAATTTCGCTAAGATTACGCAGCTCTTGCGTTCCGGGTAATCACTTTACAATGTATGATGGTGCTGTAAAAAAATGCGGAAGTTGATTGACATGCCCCATTGAATGACTGTGTCACAGTATATTTCCGTGGCGAACACATGCGCTAAGTATGAATGCAAACACGCTTGCAGAGAAGGAATGCACAATTCATCCTGAACATATTTCCTTATGAACTATTCTAGAGAACTTGCTTTAATCAATATAACATTGCCTTATTTAATGTAAATAAACGTATAATCAGTGTGTTTTTCTAAACAGATAATCGGGATAAAGTATATAAACGATCATAAGTGAATAACAAAATATAGTCATGTTACTCGTCAATTTATGTCATGTTTATTCTATTATACTTATTAGTTTCAAACTATTTTAAAGAAAAATAAATATTATACAAGCAATAATTAAAAAAATAAGATTATTGATGTTTTCCATATAATAAAAAAAAATCCGTAAGTCAGGAAATACTCAATTTAGTGAAACTTAAGTTATGGAATATTGAATTCGAGTAATTAATTATACCTTATACCGACAAAAAAAATTACATCACTAAAATATACATTAAATTAAAACAACATTTATACTAAAAATGACCCATTTTGAAATATCGTTTAAATTAATGTATATTTTGGTGTAAAGCCCTTTCTACCTCTTTAACAAAAAAGTTATTGGTGAAAACATTATCTGGGTCAGCTCAAAGTGTATATATATATATATATATATATATCTTTACCTATACTAAACAATTATATTGTTAAAAAAGAGGGTACCAACAATGTAATGCACGGGGCACCATGGTAGCTCATTGGATCCGTTCAAGCCTCGAAATCCTGGCAAGGAGGGTTCAAATCCCGCCAAGATTAAGCTTTTATCAGCTTCAAATTCTAAGCCATGCTAGGATGCTTATAATGGGATTGTAACCTGTAGATAGCCCCTCCCTTCATGACCCTAAGTGGCTTAAAGGGAGGCTAACACTTTAAAGAAAGAAAAAGAAAGGGTATGCTGCAATGACGGCGGCACACCCACCTCAAGACGAGGGATTACGGTGTACCACCGATTAGTGCAGCAGTGAGTTCTGGAACACAGCCGAATACCCACTCTAGGAAGTGCTGGGGGCTTCGGAAGCCTTACCTGTGCCGAAGGGCTCGTCGAAGGTCTTCACCAAGCGCCACTAATAATAGCTGAATCTCATCCGACAGGAAACCCCTACAATACCTGGGGCTAGAGGGATAAAAAAATACCCTCCCTCCATATCTCCTTACGATCTAACGGGGCGAGGTAGACGGGCTTGGGAAGTCCTTTGTGTCAAACGGAAGAGGTCTATAATTGATATTGAGACATGAGCACGGGGTGAACAACCGAATTGCTCGATGGTACATTGCAGCATAAAAGATTATTTAAAAATAATAAATAATTCCTCCACGAAGATTGGCCTAACTGGTCTTTAAAGCTGTTTTCCCATGTTTTCCAAGAGTAAATGATTGCTTAGACTAAAGTGTGTCTTGTAAGCAAGGCTGTGAGGACAACGAGCATGGAATGGGGAAATCGCCATAGTTACATTCTTAAATCTCATCAAATAAGTGTTTTCCATTATTATTATATTATAGAACAAAAATTTTCGAATATTTCATTTCTTTTAACGATGAAAATATTAAGATTACGAATTCTGTTCTCCCTCTCAATCTCCTCCTCCCCCCTCCCCCTTAACGGATTTAATCTATGAACTACTCGTCAAACTTTTCAAAGTATAAACATAAATATCGAATTTAGCTAGTGAATGTTGAAATTTATCAAAAGTCTTAGCACCAACGTGTGTTATTAGTTTGATGGAGAATCTGCTATAAAGCACACAAAAGCTGTAAGAAAGGAAAATAAAGGGGGGGGGGGACAAGTGGGCCCTTCATTTGAGTTCCTTCCGCCAAACACCAGTCTCTCTTCACTCCTCACTGACGAAGAGCGAGAGATCCCCGAAAATTTAACTCCTTGTGATTTTTTCTGTTTGTGTGTGCACTGCACTCTATATCCCACCTGTGTTCTATATATACCTAGTAGACGTTAAAATGGAGATATTTAAAATTCGTAAAACTCTGTGAGCATGGGGAGGGGAGGTAATGTTCAATTCTCCCATTCAATTCTCCGTGACCTATATTTATTGGAGGAAAAAATATAATTTTCAAATGGACAGAAATACAAAAAAGTAAGCAATTGAGTCATGCTTATAACACTAGCTTAAAAACCCTGGGCACGTCTCGATAAACGAGTGCATCGGTGACGTCATTTCCTATGAGACAACAATACAGAAAGAAATCAACGAACAATACCTACGCTTACTACTTATGCAAGATGTCTAAGAGCAAGTGCATCTACGTACCTTATCTAAAATGCAAATACTCCGTCAGTTCATTTATCAACACCCACAGCAGCAGGTGGAAGAAATGCCATCTCCTGAGGAGACAAACAATGTTTCGTTGAATTTACATGAGACCTCCGTCCAAACTCCTCATTTTGAGGTATTTCATGAAGGCCACAAGAGAAATAATAGTCTTAAAATTTCCGCAGCTACTTATTCGCTTATTGTTTCCATCTTAATTAGCAACTGTAGAAACAAATTAATTATAACAAATTAATTACTCTAAGACTTGAGCAAGGACACTGTAAGCCACAAGTATCTCCTATTTCAGAGTATGTAAAGTAACTTTTGTTGCCTGGAAATGATTTCAGTGTCAAAGAACAAGCTAATTGAAATACTCAAAGTATTTTTATCATGTCAAATATAAAATAAATTACATTTACTCTAATGAGACATAACTCATTCATCGAGACTTTTCTTACAGAGATTAATGAAGTTACCCAGCCATAAGCTACGACTCTAAGGACTCTGAAATGTCTGAGAATATGCAGATAAATAAATAATAAAGATAAATAAAGAAATATGCAGAGCCCAGAAAAGACAAATCAACAAAACATGCAGTTGGTCCTATAAGAAATATTATGGCAGAAAGTTCAAGGTTTGCGGTTTGTGGTTCGATTCCAGAGGTAATTCCCCCAAAAGATCGGAATAATTCGATATTGTCAAATGTAGGCATCGATAATTCAGTTGTATAAACTTAACATCGAATGATGGATTCTTTTATAATCATACCATATTTATCCATAAATATTTTTATAAATATATCNGATTGGTCACCTTGTCTCTTCATGTGATTGTCTTTGAATGTCATTTTTACTACTCACTGTAATCAAAATACAAAATTTTTTTTTTTAATTTTCCTTTTTCTCATGAGTAAAACTTTTTTTTTTTTTTTTTTTTTTTTTTTTTTTTTTTTTTTTTTACCTTCACATTGAAAGACACTAAGGAAAAAGAGAAAGAAGAACGATATATTTTTAGATTCTCGTCATTAACGGTCAGTCAAAACATTTTATAAGCGAAATAATAAAACCTTCCACTTTAAATTTTACGTCACTACTTTTTACCTTATGAGGGGAGGGGGTGAAGAGGAGAGAGAAAAGATAAGAGAAAAAGTGTTCAGGCTTGTTTACAAACTTTTAACTTATACAGCAAAATCTCAGTTTGCTTGCTGTGGAATCAGAGTTCTGACATCACCTCGTCAACTGTATTCGATACACGTCAGGAAACGGGAAATAAAAAAAATCAAGAGTATTCCCCACTCTCAACTTTCACTTATTTTCTGTCTAAGCACAAGTGTTGGTCATAAAGAAACTGGCCAAGTGAAAATTTTGCCTAAGAAGGAAAAACCCCCAGATAAACTGGAAAACAGATTTCCCATGCTTTATCAATAACGGACATTAATAGTAATTTTGGCTAAAAAGCATAATATACCAATAAGTGGAAGACTAAATATTGTGGACTAAGGGAGAATACTTGGGGAAGATGCTCAACCATACAGCTACATATTTAAATATTTCCCTTATTATAAGCCGTTCATATAAAATAATTTTTTTAAATAAAATGTAACAAAATTTAATTTAAGTTTATTTGGGTGCATTCTTTTTTTCAGAACGCTAATAATAATTAAGACATTAGACATTATTCATTTTGGTCTTTTCATAAATCTTTGAAACAAAATTGAAAATTAATTCTTTCTATGCTCTAGAGAAAGAGGCTAATGTACTGAATTCCGTTTATTATATTATATTTAAAATATTCATCAAAATATATAAATATTAGATAAAAAAATATCTATTTGACTGGTAAAAATGTGTATGCATACAAATTAATAATTTTTTTTAAAATTAGGATTAACAATAAGATCCATTCTTCGCACTTTGCATATATTTTCTTGAATTACTGACAGTTTTCAGAATCATTGATTCCATCTTCGGAACTCGGTCACATTTTAATGAGAGCTCCTATCTTGGTAGTTATAGGCAAACTTATTATAAAGTGAATTATTCTCCGAAGACAAAATCAATGATTCTAAAAGCGTTCAGTAATTAAAGAAAATATATGCTAAGTGGGAAGAATTGCAAAGTATATAACAACTCTCATCATTGTCATCAACTTCGCTAACAGCGCAAAAAAAAATACTATTTTATGAATGTAATAAAAAATAAGAAAGTGATAAGCTAATTAAGCTTAAATAAATAAGCGTTAACTTAATATAATATAACTTTATTGATTCTGTCCAGAACAACTTTATTTTATATATCTCTAACATGATTATTAATAAGAATTTATTTGATTTGATTTTTCAGGTATATTTACTAATTTTTCTACTGCATAAAAGTAAATGATGAAGTTAGATGACTTCTTTTATGACTAGCTGTAAGTTAGTTATAATGTGACATACTTTTGAAATTTAAATCTAACAATGATTTATTCAATAAACACAAATAGGTGTCATTTATTATTATTATTATAACTTGGATAGGGCATTCATGGATGTATAATATGGAAATAATTATTTAACAGTGAAACATTATTATATATAATAGCAAATTATTACTTATTTATTGGCAATACAGACATATTCCAATGACATTCTGGTTTCAGGAAAAGATCTGTTGACTACAAAGCTGCACCCAATGCTCTCCAGAAGAACTACGTACACGTGACACACAGAGCCGATCCTAATTTAAGTAAAAAGAATGAGGTAAGACTCCTCGAGAGGAAAGTCATTGAAAGGACATGGAAGCAGGACGAACTGATTGCTCCTTTAACTGGGTAATCGAAGCACAATTCCCATTCAAGTGAGACAAAGGTCTTTTCCAGTGGTCGCTGGAGAGGCCTGGAACGCTGGAGGCACAATGAGGCATGATCTCTGGACTCAAGGCCCTCCTCGACAGGCCTTTCTCGCCACCGCTTTATGCAAACCAAGGATATCCCCCTGGTCAGCTTTGTATGCAGGACGGGGCTTCCCATTAAAATTCAATCATCTGATCAATAACAAAATTAAAATGGAGTGAAGTGGAAATAGACGTCTGGATACCTCATAATGGATAGAAGTATATATATACTCATACTAATGCATTCATATACATACATCAGCTAATTTACTTTAAAGTTCGATAGCTGAAATTAGCTGGGGTGGGGGGGGGGGTTATTTGAGTGTATAAACCATTGCTAGAGTTTATTAGTTAATGGATGGTCAAATAAAGAAATCGTATGGAGGGTTGGGTTAGCCCAAGGAATATTTCAGGTATCTCAATTGAGGTGCTGCGGATTCAAATCCTACCCTTTATCAAGAAAATACGAAAACCAGGGGTGATTATAATAGGGTGGGGTACCCACTCCTTCATAATCATAAGTGGTTGAACGGAGATTAAAAACATTTTTTTAATACCTTCAAATTCTTAGGATTTATGAGAGAAAAAAATAACATAAATGGTATCCATTATGTTTTTTGAAATATTTATATAAAAGGCTTATTAAATACGATATTTAATAATGTAACTAGGACACTACAGGGTCTATCTACCTTTTAGTCTCTTACCTCTCATAGCTCTTTCCGGCTTCTAAGATCAAATTATGCCCCCCCCCCCCCACCCGTATTTATGTCGATCAATAATGATACATACGAAATCTTCTAAGTTAAAGTAACTCTATCGTGGAGGAGGTTCTTTTTTCAAATTTCACAAATGTATGTCATGCATCGTTGAGTCAAAAAAACTCGAATCCGAATTTTCTCTTGATTACTATGATCACTGTACTACGCCAATTATATTATATATAAATAAATCATTATATTATGTAATTTAATGTAAAATATTCTATTTTCCGATAAAGATCCTTCCATTAATAAATACAGATTTATACAAATCTTTAGTTTTGTGGGACTATTTTATTTTCAAGAATCTTAAGTGCACATTTTCGGGAATTTTATTGAATCACTGCTTATAAATGGGTTACATGAAATTAAAAAACATTTCCTTATTTGGCGACTGTACAATGTATCTTATGACTGATAAATTATTACAAGTTATTTCTATCGTGAGCTCAAATCAAGAGCCTACTTTTATCTTTTCTTTTTAGGAATTTAATTTAAACGAAACTGTCACTTCTTGTCTTTTTAGAGCACATCAAAGGTTGAATTTGTTTGTTCTTACAATTCATAATTTTTTTTTTCAAACATTCTACTTTAGATAAGAAATTTCAACTAGTTTGCAAATAAGCAGGCAAAAAAAAAAAACCTTTGAAAACAGAGGACTTTAAACGATTGATTTTGTAAAAAAAAACCGGAGGTTTGTCAGTTATTTACTTCATTGCTAGTTTTTGGATAAGCAAAAGAAGTTCAATGAAAAAAATGAAACTATTCATAACTAAATTATTTTGCAAAAATTGCCAAAGAACTCCAGAACATTTCAGGGACTTAGTCTAAAATTTTTGGTTGTATACTGCATGACGTAAGTCCTGTAATGTACCAACCCACCTGTTTGAGCGTGAGTCAATCATAATCATTTATAAAGGAATTTTTAAAACAAATATACAATGACACGTCCAAGGAGTATTAAAGCAGTGTGACGTAAGCATTTTCCATGGAGAATTAAAGAGGGATATAGATAAGTGAAAATGACTTATTTCAAGGTAGTCCGTCTCACAGGAACTACATAAATTAACCAAATACATAATGATCCATAAAAGATATATGTAACTAAGAATAGATGACAAATTCTAAAGATAAGTTCATGGACGTAAATGATAAGGTTGATTCTTAAATATTTTCACATGTTTCTCATAAAAATGTTACGGAAAATCACACTTTTTAACTTTCACATATTATTTTTTGTCATAAAGGCAATATGATAAAAAATAAATATATATCGTAAAAATATATACATTTTTTTAATTTATCTTTCTCATACATTTTATATTACCACAACCAAGTATTGCCGAAATCCTAAATCTAACTTGAAGTACAAAATTGGTTTTTACACCATCAAGGGTAAGGGTTCCACTCTAGTCTCTTTTCGTATAAACAGTCATAAAACATAAATAAAACATTTAATGCATACTGCGCTTTATACACTTTAAATAACTAACTATTTTACCGAAGATATTGACTAATTAATTTCCCCTTCCTCTAAAATCCATCATACTTAAATATCAAATCAAATTTCTTTGTTTTAGAAATAGCGGTCAAAGACAGATAGATTAATTCCTATACATATACATAATTGGTTCATATTTTAAATTTCTTATATGAAAGATCTTTGAGTAATGAGGACTTCCTAAAGTCGTAGTATATGGACTTATGTGGATATCTTATTTCCTAGAGGGAAATCTTACTGAAAACTTAATGGTAAATTATAAAAAATAGTGGATGACACCGAATATTATGTATTCTGTGTCTTTTCGAAGATCACCTTTAAAACGTGTTAAGAAAGTTAAGTATGAAAAATTTACAACCCTCAAAAAGGGTTGTACTAACAAAAGGTAAAATTTATTGTAATTTCTCCACTTTTTAAAATAATTTTTATTTCATTTATAGGATAAATAATTACTAAAGTAAAAAATAATGCAGTAAAGATCGATTAAAGAAAGAAGTTTAGAAGTTCGAAAAAAATAGTATCAAAACTTAATTTTCATGAATTCATAAAAAGTCCAATATTCAAAGAGGTACAAATGATTTAAACCCCGTGTCTATGGGTAGAATCTGAATTTCTTCAAAACCAGTTTAGTAGTTCGATGTTAGGCTGGATAAGAAAATAGAGGATAATAGAGCAAATTTATGTGAAATATATATAATACTAATTCGACTTCAAAAGTTAATATATTGAAAGGGGGTTGAAGAAATTCAATATTATTTCACTGATTACTATACTAACTCAACCTAGATAGTAGAAAATTAGAAATAAAATAGTTGGACAATTCAAGATACTCTCTGAGTGTGAGGTCACTATATCTCTCATTGCCTTGTCAACAGGCATTCGATAACGAAAGCTCACAAGTTATTGAACCATTGTTCCTCTGTGTTAAATGATTAAATACAATTCCCAAACTATGTTAAGTAGATTATCATTGGTATGTGGCAGGCTACCTTCGAGGATGCTCGGCGGGGACTCGGAAAGGGCGGAGAACTTCTTGTAATACTTATTCCGGACGGAAGACATCGCTGTACTGACGACAGGCCTTCCCGTTATCAGGTATGTGCCTTATCACAGAACAAACACTCTAGCAGAACTGTTGGTCCTCCTATGTCAGCTACAACAATACAATGCTAATCTAAAGGTTGTGATTTTCTATTTATTTTACAAATCCGCGAAAAGACAGTTTTCTTTGCCTGCTTTTCCAATGTCCACCAGAAAGATATAGCTATGGCTTGTCACAACAACACTACAGCCTATACATACTTTTATGTGAAGGAGGCATACATAGGAGTGCTGACGAAACAAACTTGTTATTTGAAATAAATTTAATATCTGTTCCAACAGTACAAATAGTATCAGATAAATTATTACAAGAAGTGGGTTTTTTTTCTCTCATGATAGTAACTCTGCCACAAGGGAGTATAATCTGAACATACCATTCAAATATTTTATACTATTTACTTGTATAGTAAATAATTATATTAATTGATTACAATATACAATTAACAACAAAAATAATAATAAAGTAAACAATACTATCAACTAAAGAACAAATGAACGAAAAAAAAAAGAATTAATAAAATAAAAAAGAACTTGGAAATAAATTAAAAATATGAATAAGAAAATAAAGAAAAAACTATACAAGATTGAATATTGAAATAAATATACGGTTTCAATTACATATATTGTAAACTCAATGTGATAATTTAATTATGAGTATCTCTCATATACGTGTTTAATTTTTTCAAGAGAAATAATTATCAAACAACCTCTACCCACTTTTGAAATTACATTAGTATATGGTATTATACATTTTACACAAATTTTGGTCTGTAATTGTCCTCTATTTTCTTCTCCAGCCTAATATTAAGCAATTAAGGAGTTTTAAAGAAATTGGTAAGAAATCTACCCCTAGACACGGGTTTAATTATAATAAGCGTTAAAAGATCATTTATATTGATAATAAATGGAGCAAAAATTCCTGCTATTGATAATATCAAATACAGCATATAGATTTAATAGATTTTTTTAAATTTTTTAATAAATATTTTCTAAACATTTATAGTAGCTTTAATTTTATTAAAGTTTAATTTTTTTCATT
>KZ807033.1:75891-86351 GCA_000696205.2 Oncopeltus fasciatus
TATATATATATATATTGAATTAAATAGATTTTTAGCTTCTATTAGCTTCTCCTTTAAAAAGTTCTATTTGAAAATCTTTAAAAGTTTCAGAAGTCTTGGTACTAAGGTGAATACCTCGATTCCCTTACGGGAAGTAATCAGATGAAGCTAAAAGCGGATGCGGGGTTTATAGTAAGTCTGGAATTTGTCCAGGGCCTACAGAGCCTCAGACAAACTACCTGGAACGCCTCCAGGACTGACCCTAGACCTGCCCCAAAAACAGACGTCTGCTCCAATGTTTACACATACACAAGACTTGTAAACGTGAAGGAATTCAACGGATGTATTTCCATATGTTATCAGATATGCAGCATTTCAATACCAATATTATTAAGTGCTCCAAGGAGAGTTTTTTTGGTTTTTTGAAATGGCACAAATTAAACACCAATTTTGGTTTTTGAAAAAGAAAATGAAAATTGTAATCGAATAAAATCTCCAGAGAAACATTTTAAAGCATCTCGAAGTTTTAAAGACCTAGAGAAAGACTTAATCTAAAAGTGTTAAAGATATCTGTACCACAAGGAATAATGAATATGTTTATAAATATAGATTACACACAAATAAGCAGGAATGTTTTTCTTTAATTTTTAGGAAATAAACTATATTAATTGATCTGAAAAATTAAATTCATAACCCCTCCCCTCAAAATTAAAAAGGAAAAGTAGATTGAGAAATAAAAAGTAAGTCGTGAAGAGACAGAAATGACTGAATAGAATTTGTGAGCTAAGTTTTATCCGTTTTGAAGACGACCGAATAGTTACACTAAGGTTGCTGGATGTACTTCCTAGGTATAAGTTGCTAGTTTTCTAGGTATATTTGCTAGGTTGCTGGGTATACGTTGCTAGGTTTCTAGGTATATTTGCTAGGTTGCTGGGTATACTTCCTAGGTATAAGTTGCTAGGTTTCTAGGTATATTGGCTATGTTGCTGGGTATGCTTGTTATGTATAAGTTCTAAGTTGCTAGGTAATCTGCTAGGTTGCTAGGTATACTTCCTAGGTATAAGTTGCTGGGTTTCTAGGTATATATTTGCTAGGATGCTGGGTTTCAAGGTATGTTTGCTAGGTTGCTGGGTTTCTAGGTATATTTGCTAGGTTGCTGGGTATACTTCCTAGATGTAAGTTGCTAGGTTTCTGGGTACACTTTTTTAGGTATAAGTTACTAGGTTTCTAGGTATATTTGCTAGATTTCTGGGTATACTTGTTAGGTTTATAGTTATACTGGCTAAGTTGTTATATGCTATTTGCTAATTTATACTTGCTAGGTATAAATTGCTAGGCGTCAGGTTATACTTGCTAGATATAGTTTGCTAGGAATAAACTTTCTTCGTATTTATATCATACTATATTAACCAAGAATCCATCGTAAAGAGTATTATTATATTTCTAATATTTCTATAAGAATAAATTATTGCGGAATAACTTTGTTGCACTTTATTTCAATGGTATGACCTTCAAATCTTTAAAAACTTATTTAGAGAAAAAATATATAAGTTTACTTGAACTGGAAATATTAATTTTATGATTTCGAAGCCGTATTTGGTCGTTTTTTCCTATACAATTTTGCATATCGCTTTTAAATGTAAATTGCCATGTAGAGTTGGTTTTTGAGCAGGAGTAGGAGTGAGGGGATTATCTGTAATGACAACGGTGAGCAAACGGAGTGTGTTTTCGATGGGACGGGAGCAATAATTAGTACAAAGCAATTCCGAATCCTCACAAGCTAATATACCAAGGAAATTATTATCGTTATGCAGCTCCTGTTTCTCGTACTCTCTAAAAAGAAAAAAAAACTTATATGGAAATAAATGCGACTTGGACTCCTTAAACTAATATAAATGTCTTTTGGCGAAGATTCGAGTTCCAGTCTGACGTAAGTTTGACATTTGGAGGCTGAAATGGCGGCAATCTTCACATCGGATGGGCAGGCTAGCGGTGACGCGGCATTCGGGGACCCACAAGTAGGTTGCTGGAGTCCAGACTGGTTTCGTGGCACGCACCCCAGGACCTCTTCTGCAAACCGCCCATCTCACCCGGCAGACCAGCCAACGAGATCTTTCTCGCATTCTTTCATAATTTGTGGAGAAATTTCTCTTCGAATTGGGCAAGGTTAGGGGGATAATCAAAACTGTATTCAACCAATATTCACAGGTAAGCTTCAATTAACAAAAAAACCACATAATTTCGAATATCATTCATAACTGCTGTAAGATCGCCCTGATCTACTTCAAACAAACAATTAAAAATTCTCAAATGGACTTGTAAAATAAATAATAAAATATGACAGTTATATATTGAGGAATCTTAGTCAGGGATTAACAAAGACGCTTTTAAGAAACTCATAGAAACTAAAAGAGAAAGAATGAGCAAAAAAGATAAAAGAGCTATAATAATAATAATTTTAATATTCACCATTTTGTTTCAAAATAAATCAAATCAAAATTATATGATCTATTAAAATAATATAGTTAGTTTATACTACTGAGTAAAATACGGTTTTTTCAATTTTACCTATTTAATGTATTGAATAGGTTTATTTATTTCTAAATTATTTGATAGATTGAAATACCGTAAGGCATGATCATTTAGTTTTGTTTTTTTAAGACATCTTTATTTTTCAGGCTGTGTGAAAACAAACCGACGACAAACATTTAACTTACTTTTTTTCTTACCAGCTAAATAATTAAATTTCGCAAATAGAGCTTTATTTTTGAATATATTTTCTGCACACTATCTATAGACATATTTCCCTAATTTAGAGGAGACTACGATCTTCATGTATAGAGAATATCAGCTGCCAAAACATACTCACACACATAAAACAATTTTAGATGCAGTGGAATATGGAAAGCCAACATAGGCCTAATACAATACTCAATATTAGACTAAAAATTAAATTATAAATAAATATAAATCTACTTAAAAAAAACAACAAGTGTCTATTATGAGGAGAATCTCTCTACAAAATAGAGAAGGAAAACAATGAAAAATGTTAAATTTGTGAAACTATGGACAGCCATTGTAACATTTAAAGAAATAAAATATGAAGAATGGTATTTAAAATGGGGCTTATTTAAGAAAGTATTCAAAGAAGAACTTATGTACTTTTAACTACTGAAATTTCAAAATAATTAGTAATTGATATATTTTTTTTTTTTTTAATCCGAAGAGTTTCTTCAAGAAATTTTATTTTTTAAGAATTAACGGAAACCAACGAAACACAAAGCTTTTTTAAAAATAACTCCCAGATTGCTATAAAAATTTCCAGAAAAACTTCCCACTAATTTTTTACGCCATTGTTAAAGCCGGTTGGACTTTCTTCGCGAGCTGAATACTGGGAAATGGGCTACTTTGTGAATAAGTTATAAATCAAAATACGCCAGCAAGGCAACAAACTGGATCTCCCAATAACTACACAAAAATATCAACTGAGAGTCACAAAAAGGACTAAGGTTTCCAAAAAGTTATTTCTTAAATTACAGTTGCCATGGAGTTGGAAAACTGCTTTTTTCTTTCCATTTTATCTTTGTTTTTGCACATTTCTCGGAGAGAAATCAAGTTATTCACATTGGTTCTATGACTCTGCTTTAAAAATGCTACTCAATTCTACATCAATCCTACATTGAAGAAGCTAAAGGCTCGTTTAAAATTTTATTAAGATATTAGATAGAGCCCGACGGGAATTTAAAGTGTTTGAAGGAAGTACAGAATACATAAATTTTGCCAGCTATTGACAATATCTTGTATATAGGTGCTACTAAATTCCTTTAAAAGGGGCTTTAAACATTTTAAATATTAATAATGTAAGCCGAAACGTTGGCAGATAATCTTTTTAAAAAATACACTTTTTTAAATTTGTGTTTTTTTAAATCTACCTTGAACGAATCCCAACTAAAATCATCTAATAATTTAAATATTAATATCTTCGCTAACATTAGCGTTACGAAAAGAATGCTTAGAACAAAACAGACGTAAAAATTAGTTTTACGATATANTGGGACAGGTTTCCTTATTTTTTTTAAATATAGAAACCGAATTAGGTATTTAGGCTTTTTATCGAAAAATATTTAATATATTGGCTTTTGATTGAAATCAGATGAGGATGCCGGGGGCATTGGAGAATATACATAATAATTTTAGAACAGCGATATTCATAAACGGTATTTTTTTTAAACAACATTCGGCTGCATCTTCTCAAAAAAGCGAAAATAAAAAGGAGATAACTTAAATTAGGTCATGTTACAAGATATATGACAGAAAAAAACACCGTGGCTGGGGGCGGGAGGGGGGGTGAATTTATGCAAAGGATGTATTTATTCTCGACTCACGGCAAACTACAGAAGTCAGTAAACCATTCTGGCCGCTTTTCCCAATTAATGAAGAATGGAACCCAATTAGGGCTGGGTGTTCCCTAGGAATAAACCAGGAATCTTCCTAATCATTAAAAACAAATGGAGAGAAAGAAAAAAAACTGAGAGTATTGAAACTGAGCCTTTTTGAAGTTCAGTACCTTAACCATCAGACTATATATATATTGATAGNCTTACCAATCTAATGAATTAAGTATATATATATATATATATATATATATTTTAAATTCTTCTATTATAAGTGCGTGCTATTAACCCCCCAAAATACCGATAAACTCAAAATTCAAGAACTAATTCAAATTGACCGAAAGGAGTACGATAGAAAAGAATATGACGCTGATGTAAGGAAATCGTGGACAACTTTGAGAAAGACACACACACACACGCACAAAAACCGGCTGCTAAGTGGGAAAGCCATTAGTCGTTACGGTGGCATGAAGTGTGGTTGATAAGACGTGCCATTAAACTAATATCGCTCCCGTTACAAGCAATCCTGGCAGGGAATTACAACGGCATCGGGAAATTGACTCAGACACACCGTGGAAAATTTATCTAGAGCAAATCCTCTTGCAATTCGGGCAAATTGCAGCTAAACGGAATCTTCCCACACGAAATCCTCCTTTCCTTTCGCTCGTTCCCTAATTAACCTGCAAAGATTAATATATTGAGCAGTCAAGCTCAGTGTCCAAGGTAATTCCGAAAATAATGTATATAATCTACTTTTTCTTTCGTTCTTGTAGTATACCTACAAGATAAGGCAAATTTGTATAATTAAAATTAAATTTGTAGTAAAACTAAAAGTTCCGCAGTAAATATTACCAAAAATTACTTTTTTTTTAATGTAGAAAGATTTAAGATTATCATTAAAATTCGTACTTAATTAATAATTTAATTCATATAAAAAATTTTATTTTACGAGAATAACATAAATAAGAAATTTAATGTAAACTAAGTTCCAATTTACACCACTAAAATTAATATAATTATGTAGTTGTAATAGCTAAAAATGTATAACTCAGAATAAGAGAAGATATATTTTTAAAATATTACCACACAAAGCAGCATAAATTAACCACATATTGCTCATGTATTAATAAATGAAATAAGAATAAATTCCCCAGTTCAATTTAAAAGTCGAAAAATATAACGAAGGGCTAATTTATTATTAGGATTGAGTAGTAACACCATCATGTTTTTTTAAATTAAATATCAGTCTTACTAGCGACTTTAATAAATTAATTTAAATTTCAGAATATAAACTTCGAAAAATGGCATTTTACTATTCTTATTAAAATAATAATTAAACTATTATGTTTCATATTTTTCTTTCATATGACCAATAAAAGGAAGATACAGGGGATTATATAATCCTCTACATTAATTTCACCCAAAAACAGATTCTTTTTACAGTTTGGAAAATTATGCAGGACTAAGTAATTGGTTCAATACTCATAGAGGTCTCGCTGGACATGCGATGTTGCATTCTACAATAATGTCATAGATATAGGTTTTTCGAAAAAGTTTTTTAAAAAGCAATATAAGAAAAATTGTGGAGATATTAGTAAAATACACTCTACACCTGCTATGGTTTACAGCTTTAAACATAACTCTAACAAAAACATAAAGATATGAAAGGTAGTTTTTTTTTTAAAACAATTCATGAGAGGGAAAAGAATAAAAAAATCTATCTGTCCTCGCCAGGAATCGAACCTGGATCTCCTGATATCCGGGCCTGGTATGCTGACCGTTACACCACAAGGACCAGCTAGATATCTCACTCAATTCCCTCTTCACTAGCGAGAGCCTAACTTACGAGAAAGACGAGAACTTCGTCTTAAACTCGAAGTAGCTGACATTGTCATAAATTTTGTCGGCTCTCGTCATTTACTTTAATAAATTTTAATTTTTAAATATTTTATTTTGGTTGTGGTTTTTTATCCCACGTAAATTATAAATAATTCATGAGAGGGAACAGAATAAAAAAATCTATCTGTCCTCGCCAGGAATCGAACCTGGATCTCCTGCTATCCGGGCCTGGTATGCTGACCGTTACACCACAAGGACCAGCTAGATATCTCACTATATTCCCTCTTCGCTAGCTGGTCCTTGTGGTGTAACGGTCAGCATACCAGGCCCGGATAGCAGGAGATCCAGGTTCGATTCCTGGCGAGGACAGATAGATTTTTTTTATTCTGTTCCCTCTCATGAATTGTTTATAATTTACGTGGGATAAAAAACCACAACCAAAATAAAAAGTAGTTGTTTTTTTTTTCAATTGTTCAATTTGTTCAATTGGTTACCCTTTAAACCCCAGTTTACTCCTCTCACCTCGAACGATTTTAGCCATTAACGTATTCAATCCTCTGCGGAAAGATATTTAAATCCCGACAATGGTTTCTTTAGTTAAAAAAATTGGGAACACCAGAGCGCGTAGGTACGTACACAATGTTCATACTTGACAAAATAATGCTGAACAATCATTCTTAACAACATACTTATCGCATAAGTTAAATAAGTTTATGTATATCGAAATTGATCTCTATTTAAAAATAAGAGGTTCGTCTAGACACTTAAAGATACATAATTAACTATATCTTATAATATGTATTTTTTTATTAAATTATATTGAACATTAATGTAACATTTTATACCTATCTTGCTCTATAATCTTTATTTCTTAATGAAAACAATATGGAAAGTATTAAAATTAAAATTTTTAGTGACTTTCAAAACGTTTCCCCCCCCCCCCCAACCTTTATCAATAACGAACTCCTCGACGATGTACAAAAAGAAGCACTAACACTTTACTTTATTTCAAAAATTGCGGAGACTAGTACTTTTTTTTTCCATCCCCTGTCTGGGATCTGTGGAGAATTGAAGAAATTTTTCAAAATCTTCAAGGAAGTGACGCATATAGATTATTTTCTTCCGGGAATTACTGCTAAGACGACGGACAGTCCAGTCCCCCCAAAACGACATTAAGTTTACGTTTTATTTTGAAGGTAGATAAACAGTAGTAAAACATTTAAAGGAAAAGGATACAGTCATATGGGTGGAAAACCCCTCTTAATGGCAATAAACATTTCCCCATTTTGTGTAAGAAGGACAAGGCCAAACGATCTAAATGAATTTATTTCTTCAAGTACCTCTACATGTCGTACCTCTTTGGCAGCAACCTACCACAAGGTCGGAGGTTATAAACAAGGTCATAGTCATGCTTTAGGAATGCGACAAGTTCCTTATTTTGTGCATTTAAGAGTGGATTTCAGTGAGCTTGTCCGAAGGAGAGCTTTTAGTGCATTAAACCACATAAAATGAGCATTAACATGGAGAATTCAGTGCTCACCCACTTAGTTTTATGCAGGAACATACCATGTAGAATAATCCACTTAGTTATATTTTTATTAGCTTTATATATCCACTTAGTTAGCCTATTTATTTTTTTGTTTTCCTCCTTGTCATTATATAAAACTTTTTTTAAACTCTTTTCCTGATTAGCAACATATCAAGGAATTTTTTTAAATGTTTCTTTACAGAAAATAAGACATATTAAATTTACTGCAGAACTTTCTTTCAAATTAATAAATAGGGCTTTTTCTAAATATGCAAGGTTTATTCAGCCAGACTCATTTCCGTATTTAATAGAAATTCCAAATAAAACTTGCATCATCTGTAAAATGTTAATTTATATGCACTTAAACTCACACGCAACAAAAAACCTAAATCATAATAATGATAACCAGCCTCAACTTTTAATGGAGTACGTTAAGCCAGACCCTACATAATGGAGTTATATCTCCCCCCCCCCCCCCCACAAAAAAAAAAAAATCTCAGTCAAATCCCCTTTTCTAAATAAGGGTATATTCTTACCAATATACTTCCAAAAAAATACAGGAAAATTTCCATTTGCATAAACTAAGAATCCCTTTCAAAAGAGGTTGGTGAATAAAGCTATGGAGAGTGAATACTCATACAATTCCAATTTAAACATTCAACTCTGGCACAACCATACACGCATATTTCTACACGACAGGAACATGGAAGTTACATCGGCGTTCCTAACCTAGCAATCAGTTGGAAGTCACCTAACCTCTTCACCCCCAACAAGGACCTGTTTTTCATTAAATCAAGTAATACAAAACGCACTGACTCACCAACAATTCACCATTCAACACCCCAGATTAATAGGGTTGTCTGAATTTCAAAGGAAACTGAATTTACCTTTAAACATATTGCATCATACTGAATATTCAGGGAAAACCTTTGACACTACAGCTGTCCACTAGTCGGGGGAGAGGGCTCCTAACCTGGAAAACCGGCAAATAGGAAATCTGCTACTAACACAGCACTGTCCTTAAGTAGCCGGCCACTTACTGTCGTAACAATGAAAGTAAAAATTAAGGACGAACCTTATACTTTCAGTGACTTTAATGAGGGGTTAATTGGAGAGCACTTTCCAACTAACGCTGTTAGCCTCGTCTTAACAGGTCTGAAACTCCTCCACCTAACGAAAGTGAATCAAAGGAGAAAATATTTACATTTTCTACTTTCAGTAAACAAACAACTTTAATTTCTTCACCCAGTTGGCATGAATGTGTGTGATGATTTACTCCAATCATTTAAAAAAATTATAATTAAGATAAAAATTATAAATTGATAGTGAAATTCCGACAGGAATTTGTATTTTAGTGATTTTTTCTACCTCTGTTAATCTCAAAAACTACAGAACTTATTGAACCATGGGTGTTTAGAACTGGGTGGATACCGGTGACCTGCACAAAACAAAGCACATTCCCTACTTCAAGATCCCCTTCTCAAATATTATTCCGGCTATTTACTGCTTTCACTTACATAGATAGCTGTTCTTTTAAAGTTATAATTGCTTTTAATAATTTTTTTTAATCATTTTTGTGATCCTCATATGACTAAATTTAAATAACATTTCTAACAATCATAATAAAATTAATAAGGGTGTTCTGAAACTAGAAAAAAATTATCCACAGTTTGATATTTAATAATGAAATATTTAAATTCAATTCATGTTTATCTATATCTAACACCAAGAAATTTTTTTATTTTAAAATAATATATATTTCAGTTAAGAATTCAAAAATCAACAATCGCTTTCTATTGCAACACTCGAGAATGCCTAAGTTAAATATGGGGACTTTAATCAAAAATGCTATTGCATACAAGACTTTAGAGTTATAAAGAAATGTAGCACCTTTTCTTTTGACTGATGAGGCTAAATAAAATAAATATTGTAAAAAAAAAAAAATTGAAAACCTGGCAATGCATTCGAATCATTTTTTTAGTTTAAACATTAAATTTAATTAATTTAGTATAGGGAAAAAAACCATTCTTATCGTTGCAGATAGGGATATGTATTCAGTTGCCACTCAGTGCATTGCCGAAGTACTTGCAAGTAACAGTACCTAATTAGACAGTGAAGACTTAATTTTAATTAATTATTTTACCTATTAGAAAAATATTGAATGTAGAAAAACTTTTAATTTTTAAAAATAATTTCTTTGAACCCGAATTATTTCTATGTAAAGGGCTCATTTTTTTCACCCATCTTCTTTCCTGTATTTACGTAAATTATAATTTGTAAATTATTAAGTTTAGTTCGGTCAAATAAGAAAAGTAAGGACGGATAGTGGAGGAAACCTTGAGCAAGAAATTTATTTATTTTTAATCCTTCAATCCGTTTCCACCAATCAACAGGCCGATTGACAGTTACTTAACAATATATGAATGAAAACGTGTCTTTAATACAATTAGTATACTATTAAAGAAATATAAAATACAATGAATTTTCCAGCGTTCCGGGGAAAAATATATATAAACGGTTCTTACATGGTTTTCCATGTTTCATTAAATTTAGACATAAATAAGAATAAATTAATAATTATTTACTCTTCTAAAAATGAGCGTAAAAGGGAAAACCTGGCACAATATTGGCTGGAAAAGAAAAAAAGGGAACTTATATTCCTAAATATAACTTAGATGGTTGAGGTTTTCTTAAAATTGTTTTAGGGCATAAATTTAAAA
>KZ807033.1:106635-121976 GCA_000696205.2 Oncopeltus fasciatus
AAAGAAAATTAAATAAAAAAAAAAAAAATGGCATTTTAAAATGTGAACATAGTTGTATAAATGATTGTCTAATTATATTTAATTACATTAATGTATTAATTTTAACTGTGAATTAATCATTAAATGAAAATATTTGGAAAATTTACAAAATTGTGAAGAAAGGAGTTAAAACAAAAAAAGTTTATAATGCTTGTATTCAGCTGAACAAGATGTGCAAAATGAATTACGTTAGGTCTGGGGGGTTTCAGAATAAGCGTGAAACATTTCTGGGTTAGTTAAATTTACATTTAATTTTTTTAATTTGTTTGCCACATCTTTGAAGCTGGTTGCTATGTATAAAATGAATTTATATATTATCAATAAAATAATTTAAGATAAATATGAGGGTTTTCCAGAACTTAGTATTCCAGATTTTTTATTTTGTAAAAATCATTTTTATAATTAAAAATCTAAATGGAATATATTAAGTTTTTTTATTGTGTAGTCTGTCTAAATTGTTTTGTTTACATTATGTAAAAGTTAATGGTTAGAAATTAATTTTTTAGACATATCCATGAAGCTGAAATTGTGGAGGGCGAAGAAAGTTCAGAAAATGAAGCAGAGGTCAGAAGGGCTAGGGAAAGTAGTGAGGAGGAGGAGGAAGAAGAACTTAGTGATACAGAAATTGAACGAAGAAGACAAATGCTAAAAGCAAAAGTTTTAAATTTAAAAGAACAAATGGTAAGCTGTGGATAAACAATTTTATTGTTTTATTATTTCTATTGTTTCTATAAGTAAATTATTAATGAGCTTCCAAGCTCAACAATTATTAATATTTATTTATATATTTTTTGTTTTATGAATTATTTTAGTAAGCATACCCTTGCTCCCTGTTTCTGGTTGATAAGTTGAGTTTGTCAAAAATTATATACTCTAATAAATTCACACATAAATAAGTACTTAGTAAGGGAATTCATGATAATATTTTTATTGAATTCTTTCCTTTACACTGCTTCTGGAAAGTGTGCGTGTGCTCTTATCGCTGGATTAAGTATGTACTAATTATGTGGGGAAATAACTATAATTTAAAAAAAATTACAGTAACATAATTTCTTCAGTGAACAAAAATATTAAATATTGAGAATAAATTGATTGCGCTTTCCTTGCAAAGGATTTGAGAAATAATTTGAAGGTTTTATTAAAGTTGATATTGTTTTCTGAAGAATTCTTGTAGTTCTTTAGGCTTTGTGCAAGATTGTAACACATATAAGTTTTGGGTGCAATCGATTGTTTGTGTAAAACTTGGATACAAAATCTCAAACATTGAATAACTTAACTAGATTAATTTGAATTACCCTGAGTTACTACTTAAGGAAGATAATACACACACACCCTCTTGTAAATAGGGTTATGACATTTTTATTTTTAATTACAGGAAACCGAAGTTTTAGACAAGGAAGAGGAAGGTCAAAGTGAACAAGAGAGTGATGATGAGTCATCTGAGTATGAAGAATATTCAGGTATAAATTTTAAATATGAAATTTCATGGTAGGTAATTCTTTTCCTGTAAAGTTGGGAAAACAAAGTACATAGCTTAGCAATAGCTGGCTTCTCTATGGGTTTTCTAAAAGAAACTTAAATACTGCGTTCAATTGAAGAGGGGACCCTACTTAATCATCCTAGTAACAACCATAAATATTTTTCATTTGTATATTTGCATACATATTAAACATTTTCCTCTAAGTCTTCCTTTTCATGCATGAATTTAGCTAATAATGAAAATCATGTAGCATCGTCTTAGAAGAAGAACTAGGCTAAGCACCAACATCAGCCACCTAAATTAGAAGCTAGCCCCAACACCTTTCTTTAGTTCTTCTAGCCCAATCTAGGTTTTCTGAAATTAATTGATTAAAAGAAACAATAGTAGCAATAAAGCCACATTGATTTAAAAGTTATGAAAATAGTGTGGTAAATGGATTTTTCATATGTCTACATGTACATTTCAGAGGATTGAATGGCTAGGAGTATAAGCTGGTAGATGGGGCTGTCTAAATATGTATTACAAAAACTAAGAGGAGGGCCTAGGGGAGCTGCAAAGATGACTTTGTTTTCTTTTTCTCAAGAGTATTTTAGAGAATTCTTCTAGTGCTAGTAAAGGAGTGGGGATGCTATTCCACCACAGTTTTTCTGAAACCTTTAGCCCAGTGTTGAGCAGGACTAAAATGAAAATAGTGAGAGGAACCTTGAGTTCTTTGCTAACTATTTGATGGTGGTTAATTTATTTTTCCCTCACAAAGCTACTTACTTGTTTACCCAGTAAGAGCTGTTAAAAAATGAAAAGTTTATTGTAGATTACTTTCAAACTACATAACAGTTATCAGTAACATTTGATTATATAATGGATACTCATTATCGTTTACTTATTGCAATGATAATTAAAAGAGATTTCCTTCTTTTAAAACTACTTTTTGACTGGCTTCAAGTCAAATACAATTAATCCTTGTAATCTTGTAATTGCATTCTTAATTTCCATATTATACTTTTTCCTAATATTACTGTTCACTCAGATCTGGAATCATACAGAGAGCAGTGTTTTTCTTATAAAAGTTTTTATTATATTTATGTGCCAATTCATTTAATTCATAAATTTCTATGCTTTTGTCTGTTGTTAATTTTTTTCCTCCCTCACATTATTCTTATAAATACTCAGGATTAGTTGATTGGAGAATATGTAACTTTTTTTTTACTTAAGTTCAAATTCATATATTATTGTTTTAGATTCTGAAGAAGAAGTGGGTGTTCGTTTAAAACCTGTATTTGTGAAGAAAAAAGAAAGAGTGACCATATTGGAGAAAGAAAAAGAAGCACAAAGAAAGAAAGAAATGGAACTGGAAGCTAAAAAAATGGCTGAAGACAGGCGTAAACAAACTTTAAAGGTTTCTTTAAATACCTATAACTATTTAAAACTTTTTATCTGAAATTAGTTATTAATGAAAGCTATATATGTCCAGAGGTTAGATTTTTTTTTTCTTTTTTTTTTTTTTACAGAAATTAGTGAATACTTTTGCTTTTGCCACTTAAGTTGTATTTATCTAATATTATTTAAATTTAAAAAAATGTATTAAACTATCAAACCCTAACAGTATAATGTATAAATAATACTTTAAAGCATTCATAGTATTATAAAAAGTTTATATATAATTTTCAACATTGAATAACATCTATTTGATATTTAATTTCACAAACAAAATTTAAGGATTTAGAGTTGTTTGTTCTATTGTAATGATGCCCTGTCAGTAGATATCTCCATTTCTTTTAATGTCATGGTTAATGCTCTTCCCTTATTTTCCAAATTAAAGAGTTTGTATTAAGTAAGCAAAGTCCATAAAATTGGTAACCTTTTCAAAACTCCTATTTCATTCTCAGTTTTAATTAAATTATTTTTCATCATGGTTAAGGTAGTTTTTGGGTTTCTATATTGGGATAATATACCAAATGTGCCTTTCCAACAGCTATTTTATTTTTCAGCAATTTCATATTAAATTATGATTAATTATGTATCAATATTAGTCTATCATTAAAATTATATACTAAGTCTTAATGTAGGGGCATTTGCTAAAAGTATAAATGAATCAAAAAAGTTTGTGCTGTTAATTCTTCCTGGTTGGACCATGTCAACTGGTAGTTTCTTGCCGAGCTTTCGCTGCTGTTGAGAATAGACTCAATATAAGCAAAAGGGTGAAATATACTTCTGTCCAAAACAGATCATTTTTAGACAAGTGGTAAAGAAGTGTTTTAGCAGATTTCACTGCTGCCTCCCAAAGCTCGCCCAAAATTGGGAGGGTTAAATTGTCAGCTAATATGGCGTTATGAAAGGTGGTCACAGAAATTGTGTTGGTTTTCAAGCAGCTTGTTGTAAAACTCAGTTGAGTTTCAGTGCATATAAAGTTATGTCCCCGATCAGATAGCATCGTACTGAGCAGGTCTTTCTGGACAATTAAGTGGTTGAAAGCGGCAATAAAATTGCTAGTGGAAAGAAGCTCGGAAGCGAATTCTAAAAGAACGGCTTTCACAGAGCTAAGCAGATGCAGAACTCGCACATTATATGGATTTGCAAAATCCACGCCAGTGGTGGTGACCGGTCGGTTGTGGCTGATTATTTATTCAAATGATTTTTCATAATGTTTCGTTTTGATGTTTGCAAGTTGTGTGACAATTATAATAAACATCTTTGAAAAGAGTGTAAAATTCTAGTATTTCTGATTTGTAATTAAAATCATTTTAATTATTCTTATTCACAGTTTTTCAAAGTTAAAAAATTAAAATTCTTTCTCTACAGCTGGTAGAAGAAGAAATACGGAAAGAAACAAATAAAACTAAACAAAATGGTGCAGATCCATCAATTTATGATGTTAATACTGATGATGAAAATGATGAAATTGAGTATGAGAACTGGAAACAACGTGAGCTAAAGAGAATAAAAAGGGATAGAGAGGAGAGGGAACAGTAAGTATTAATTTAGAATATCAATCATTCTCTAAATACCAAGTAACTTAAACTAAACAATGGAAACTAAATAAATTGTTGCTTTCAAAGGAAAAATATAACAGTCAAGATTCAGTATATGTGGGATTTGAACACTTGACTCTTATGACTTGTCAGAATCAGGTGTGCTTGCTTGCCACTTTATCACTTGGGTTATGAGCCCTTTGTATCAGAAATGTTTAGTGGCCTTTCTGACTTTCAGCTGTGCTAAGTGATTAACCATACTTAGCATGCCCCCCCCCCCCCCAATAAAAAATTAATTATGCCTTTCCTTTTTTTTTTTTTTTGTATTTTGTTATTGTTGTTGTTTGTTTTTGTTTTATTGTAGTATTCACTACATAAATCTAATTGTTTTATATTGTTGCTATATTGTTTATCTATTGTTTCAATTTTAATTGTTAATTTACTTTTTAAGTTATATAATTTATATTTCTGCTTTTAAAATGTTTTTGTATCTATATTTGTGTATGTCTGTGTGTTCGACACAGTTTAGTGTGTTGGCACACCACACCAAGTACTATATAACGTAACGTAAACAAGCACTAAAAAATGGAAAACATTTAAAAGAATTGATAACAGATTTAAACCTAGATAAACCCTAACAGTCAGGGCGTAATAACCACATGTTGATCGCCCTATAACCTGATCCTAATCCTAATTACTTTGCATGCCTTGGGGTAAGGACTTGGGGCCAGGCTTCATTTCTGGTACAGAAGGATATTAGCCCATGTAGAATTGTGGTTAGTGCATCTGGCCTATTGATCAGGAGACATAGGCTTGGATTCTACCATACAATTGTATCATGATTAAGCATATGATTTTATTTTCACAACAAGAAAAAAACATGTTTTGTGAAACATGTAGTTTGTGCTTGCTTCTAATATTTTCAAAATTCTTAAATTAATGCTTTAGTTGAGTTGGTTGACTGGTTATCTTTCTTAGCCTGGTGGTTAGGTGAGCACCATCAAAAAAATAAAATCCAATGAAAGCATGCATAGTATAAATTCTCTGCTCACTCATTTGGTTGTGGACTTACTGCTTCAACTTGCTGTTTTGATCTGGAATTCGATTTCGGATTAGAAGTTTTATTTATTTTCTCAAATAAAATGCTGAAATTATGTAATTTAATATAATTTCTACCACTTATCATATTTCTTGCTATACAGGTCATTTGTGATTGATCTGTATTTCTCACTTAAATAAAACCTGTTCAAAAACAACCTAAACTATAAGTTATTCAATAATAATAATAATAATGAGAGACTAATATTATTGAAATTCAATAACTGCTTTAAGTAATTTATTTTGGAGATAGTTGACAGTCAAATTTTATGAGGAAGGATTGCTTAGGAATTGGAGCTAACTGTGAAATTATTTTGACTCGCATCGAACAATCCAAGTTAATACATTGAATCCTTTGCTGCCATTACTTTATAGTTTATCTAAATTGCACAAAAATAATTTACCAATAAGGCCAGCCAATAGTATCTTATAATTCAGCCCCTTGTGAAAACTGGCAAAAGAACTTACTTATATTTTTAAATTCTTAGTAGATTTTCTTCAAAATACAGCATAAAAATAGATCTCAATTCATTGAAAAACTTAATAGCACTTGCTACCTCCCCTGAAAAACACATGCTTATATTATTTGACATAGTTAATATGTGTAATAGTTTTAACCCAAAAGAAGACATTTTTATCGATAGACTCCATGAAAATCAAAAAGCCCGGAGGCCATAAAAGAATTTGAGCAAATAGTCAAAGTTTGTTTGAGCCAAAACTATTCCAAATTTTCAAAAAATTACTTTTAGCATAACTCAGGCTTTCCCTGTATTTGAAAGAAAGATTTATGAAATAAAATTACATTATCATATTGAACAAACTCATTGATTATCTTTTATGCTTACTTGAATATTATATGAAACTGACCTTCTAAATCCCCTTCATATTTTTCTTAACAGAAGTAATTCAGCCAATGATAACAATTTTTAAATGATTGGCCATTGGTCTAGTTAGTATTTTGTAAATATTTAATTTTAAATTTCTTGATATTTATGAAACATGCGGGTATTTTGTCTTTTTTATGCCAGTTTCTCTAATTGTAATTGTCAGTTAGTGTTTATTTATTTTAAAACATATAACATATATTTTCTAGAATTGAAAAGGAAAGGCTGGAAATCGAAAGATTACGAGTTATGACTGATGAAGAAAGAAGAAATGAATTTAGAAATAATCCTAAACAGGTTACTAACAAAGGAATTAAAGGAAAATATAAATTCATGCAAAAATATTATCACAGAGGTGCCTTCTTCATGGTAAGAAATCCAGATTTTATTCATTTATTTTCTACTTTTGCCTTATAGTATTTTTCCCTTCACATAGGTAAAGTAACAAAATATTCATTGCTTGAATATTAACAGATTTTAAATTGACGTGTTATTTTAAATTTTATATAATCAATAACTATATTTTATCTCTATATTTAATGCTATCAAAAACTCTGATGGTTTTTATCTGGTTACTCTAATCTTTTATTATTTTTTTTTTTTACTATAACCTTAGAATTGTTATAAGTTTTGATTGTTTTCCATTCAGTATTTAACTATCCTGATTATTTTTTCTTATAGGACAGGGAGGAAGATATTTATAAACGTGATTTCTCTGAAGCAACCCTGGAAGATCACTTTGACAAAACTATTCTACCTCGTGTGATGCAAGTAAGATTTATTTTTTTAATATACTGCTACATCCTTCAATTGAATGTGCCCATAGTTATACGTATGAATCTTGTCTGAAATCTGAAAACTATCTTAGAGGCTTATTTTTTCTTTGATCTCTCTTTTTTGTAAAAGAGTCTTTACTCAATAAAAGGCAATTGTATCAGAATATTCTATACTTTTTTCATAGTAAATAATATATTTTGAATAATTAAAAGTAACAAAAACCTCTACTTAATGATTAAAAAACTTTATAAATACTCTAAAAATTAACTATTTCAGGATAAATTATTAGCAATGCATTAATAACTTTAAAAACTTAAAATAAGATAAATAATGTTTAATACTTTTTTTTTTGTATTCAAATGTAAATCCATGATTAATTAATACAAATGTATTTGTTGTAAGCTGACATAACTTTAAGCTCCAGACTTTAAGTATGACCATGCTAAAACCTCTATCAAATGTGTGGTTGCGGAACCAAGTTTTCATTATCTCAAACTTTACTTCTCAGGTACCAATTGAGTAAGGAGTTCATGTTTAAAATTTTCTTATAGATATTGGAAAAATCAAGTTCCATCAAGCAAAGTAGGGAGTAAGGATATGACTCATATTTTTCTGCTAGGTTAGCACCTAGTCAACTTCTTATCAATGAGGGTTTAAGGGATGGGTCTTCCCTACTAGGAATCCTACTTTGGTTTTATGTTATTATCCAAAGTTACTTGCTATTAATTTCTTAAGAGTTGAGCATCTTATCCAATACTGCATCTCCAGTGACCTTAGATTTATTTCTATATCCAGTTCCTCTTCTGGGTGGCAAAGCACGAATCTAGGCTTCACTCTACTTATAATATTGTTGTTGTTTTTTTTTTCAAATTTTTAAAAACATAATTGTTTTTAAATTTAATTTTATTGTGGTATATTATACCACGTAATTTTAAACAATAATTGTGGGGGAATAGAATAAAAAATCTATCTTAGCATTCATGCCCGGAAAGCAGGAGATCCAGATTCGAGTCCTGGCTGGGACAGATAGATTTTTTATTCTATTCCCTCGCATTAATTTTTTATAATTGTTTTTATTTTTAAATTTACTTCTTACATTTGGCTAGTGACTTATACATACATCTATTCCATTGCTAGTTTGTTAAGCTTTTTTAGAAGATATACACCACATCCTATTTCAGGTGATTCAGTTTATTGAATCTGCTCTCAAACTTTCTTGCTTGACTTAATTAGTAGTACACTCTGAGAGCACATTCTATTTACCTATTAATTGCAATGGAAACATTAATTGACATTGTTAATTAACATGGTTGGAGGTTTGTTGGTATGCTGGAGAAATTAGTCAGGGTTTTGATCAGGATCAGAAAAATAAAATACTCCAAAATCAGTTTAGTTCTGGACTCTGAGATGTGACCATAAACCTCCCTCGGAGATCTTTCCTCACTATCGCCCTGATGATGACTTAAAAGTTAAGTCGAAATGTCGGCAATAAAAAAATAATTACACAATAATTTTGGAGTATTTCATTTTTCTGATCATGGCCGAAACCCTAACTAATTTCCCAGCATTGTTAATTAACATTAATATAAGTTAATTTACGTATGTATTTATAAATCCATGAATATATTTACCTATATAAATGCATATATGTACGTGTCTGTGTCTTTATGTATACAGACCTTTTCTTAATGACTAATCTTTACCATGTCTGCCTCATTTTATTGCAGGCCATATTTTGTCCATAAATGCCTGCCAATCTATATTCGATATTGCATGCACTTATAAAATTTTACTCTTGAACTGACTTCTAGTTAATTTATTGGCATTATATATGTTTAATATTCTTACTGATTTTTTTTAACTCAATAAAATTGGTCTTTAGGTTAAAAACTTTGGGCGAAGTGGTCGAACTAAGTACACTCATCTTGTTGACCAAGATACAACCCAGTTTGATTCACCTTGGATTTCAGAGACAGCTCACAATGTCAAATTTTTAAATAACCAAGCAGCTGGTTGTAAACAAGTTTTTGAAAGGCCATCGAACAAAAGGAAATAAAAATATATAGTATGTAAATGGTTGTATATATTCTTGCAATAACAAAATAATTGATGTAATTGTAATTGATTTTTAACTTGTATTATTATGTATGTGTACATGTTTTTTTTTTTATTGTAAATAAAGACAGATTATTTTTTTTAATAATAATAATTTTTCACTCCTGCAATTTAATCCATTTTTAGTCTTAGTCTCTAATAGGATAGTTAGTCCTAGTAACTCAATTCATAGTTGAATGAGGAAAACATGTTTTTTCTATAAAACAACTTTGCAAATATTTGAGGCAACAGTTGACACCTGTAAATTTGTGGGATTGTCTGAATGTATGATTATTCTTCGTGTCAAAAAATGAAGCATCTTGGTCATTCTAGCCAAGAGAGCTGTTGTAAAACATGTGAATACCTAAAAATGAATTACCTTAGGAGCCATGCACTCAAAAAATCACATCCATACTTTTAAAACAGTGAACCCTGATTGTGAAGAGACTATATTTTTCTGCATTCAAAAAGGACTATCTAGTATAAGAGAAGAAGAAGTAAATGGTTGCTGGGTTAAATGTCTAACACAAAATCATGAGGAGCAGTGTGATGTTAATGCACTCATAGCAGAAGGTTCCAGACACACTTAAGTTAGAGTGGGTCAAGAGTAGTATATGTTATGAGTGGTAGCTGATTAAGAGTTTTTGAGTCCAAGTAGTGTAAAAAGAGAGCACTCTCTTTTTAAAAAGAAGCTTGATTGTGTTACAAGCAGAATAACTTACTACGCCATGATGCCCTATATTCACTCTAGAAATCCCAGATTCATGCATGAATGGCTGGAATGAAGAGATTAGGAAATAATATATCTTCTGGCTGTTAACGCTTCTGAGTTACTGTTAGTCATCATGGGTCATGTTTGGATTCCAGATAAGACTTAGATTTTAGTGTGAATATATGGCTGAAGTGACTTGGCTTAGATCCTGCAAGGACAAATTAGAAGACATTACATAACTAAACTACCTACCTCCCTTGACACAATTGAGTCAACTGGCTTCCACTTTATTATCAGTGCTAGTGGTGATGTATGTTGTAAGTACCAAAAGTAGGTTCTTTACTTTAGTTAGTTAGGCCTATTAGAAATTCTCCCTTATCAATAACCAATTAAATCATAGTGTTAAGAGTAAAAAAGATATTGGAGGTGACTATGTATATGACGATATTTAACCTTTACTGGATTGAATCTTGATTAGGAAATAAAGTAGAAACTGACAGTAGATATTAAACAAGAATCATCCTAACCACAATGGAGAATGCATGTAAGTTAGTGAATAGTTCACAGAATTCAGTTTGGAGTCCCTTGACTGCAAAATAGCAAGTCATGAGACTATCAGTAGTGGACTTCTATGAAACATCAAAGAATGCCTATATACAAAATATATTATGTGCATATGAGATCTGTATACAATCTGTGTTTCTTTGGTAAATACGGAAGTAAATTTTTTTAGCTCTTCCAGTAGGAAAATCAATCTATTCATCTTTGTACTAATTCGTGACTTTTGAAAAAATTTCTGCAGATCTTCACAGATCATACAATGGAAAAGTTTAAAATATGGTTTGTACAAAATAGTTTATGTGTGTGCGTGTATGTGTCATTCCATAAATTTAAAATCATTACGAGTTGGTTAATGGCTGAAATCTGCTGAGAGGGTTTAATGGGATTCCAAAATTTAAAATCTCAATATCTTTATGAATAGGGGTATTAAAAAAAATTGAACATTTTTCAAACAAGTATTTATATTATTATAACTTTAATATAATATACAATNAAGTATTTATATTATTATATCTTTAATATAATATACAATTAATATTCAAAGAACTCATGGACCAGAATTTCAACTTCCGCAAAATTATCAAGTTTTTCCCCTTGATGAAAATGGACCATAGATCGAAACAAGTAGTAATCCAATGGTGCGAGGTCTGGACTATATGGTGGTTAAGGCAGGAGTTCAAACCCATGAAGTTCTTCAAACTTATCTTTAGCTCGATGGGAAGTGTGAGGACGAGCATTATCTTAATTCATGTGGCATTCACCAGGAAATAAGTTCCTGATGAATAAAAAAAATAAAAGGTTTGGATTTTTTTTATTGCCCCTTGCAGCAACTAAAAAAGCAGCTTGACCAGGATCTAGCCCAGATCTAGCTATTCAGAGTCTGCCCACTACAATGCATGTGTCTATAAGTAAAACACTTTTCATCACAGGTGACAATCTTCTAGTAGAATCTAATATCAAAAGAGGTATTCACTAAGTTCTAACCTCTCAGCTAATTGCTGTGGAGTAAGTTTGTGGTGACTAACAGTATTTTTGACATACCACACTCCCTGACAGAACCTCATAATGTCCATTAACTGTCGCCAGAGCCTTTCTTCCTTTCCCTCTTATATCAACTGCAAAATTTTTCAAAACAACACCTTGCATTGGGCTGGTCAAGGACACATTCCTCTTTATATTTAATAATTTCACTAGTTGCTTCAGCAGCTGTTAAGTTGTTTTCCCTAAAATTACGAAAATGTCTTAAGACACCCTCATCTTTGAAACAAATGACTAAACAGGCTTTTTTTTTTTTGAAGAAGCAAAATGGGATTTAACAGACTTAGAGAATGCTCTAAAGAGATTATTAAGTATTGGTAAGTTTTAAATAGGATTAAAACATTTACAGTCCTTAGAAATCTTAAGTTTAATGAAACTATTTTTCTTTATACACCCCTTTATTATTAGCTTTGCAAAAAATGTAAAGAAGAAAATGGGAGGAAAATATCTTATAACATTTATATTCTATAATTTTTTTTTTTTTTTCAAAAACAACTGTTTATAGGAAGATATTTAAGAATGTATCTTTGAGTTTTGGGCAGGCCTTTTTTTTTTCTTGGAAGATCGAAACCAAACTTGGTATTTAGGTTTTTAATTGCAACTGTTGAATTAATTAATTTTGGTTCAAATTTTTTATTTGAGTTACAAAAAAGTTTCTTGTATATAATAGGTGAAAAATATAATTTTCTAACACTCATATGTTCAATAACATTTTTACGAAAAACCCTTAATAAGGAACATATGACTTACCTCACTTTTCTGCTAGGGCAGAACATAGGTTTTCTTTTATGCTCATTGTTCTCTCCAGCTTGTACAATATAATTTGTTATTTAATGAAACAGGAAAGAGAAGGGTCTAGAAGACTCTCATCAGAATTTCCCTTCCTAGCCAAAGGAAGCATCTAGTATCCTTCAATTAGCCCCTTCCGTACAGGTCTGGTTCTCATGCCACCTACTTCCCTAGTCTTTAACAATATATACGTCCAAATCCAGACATCCGTTCAATAGGCAGAGGGGACGTCAGCAAAACCACTTTTGTTGGTAGTACAGCTGTTTCCATGTTTAAGCTCCTCTAGGGCATCGATTTACTTCTTAATTGCTTCTTGCCACCCACTGTCTAATTGTATAGCTTCTACAAAGTTTCTGGCTCAGCTATAGAACAGTATGCCATGTACAGTTTATAGTCAGTAAATTTTGAAGGTATTTTTACTTTTCTCTTTCGTCTTTCTGTATTTTCTTCTTGTTCAGAGTCAACTTCGAAATCTTATACTGCGTTGTCTTTTGATACTTTTTTAACATCTTCTTATCTATGAGTTTCTTTCTCTTGGTTGTCTTGTGCTTCCTCAACATCTACAATTTTGATCGAATAATTTTTTTTTTTTTTCCGTATTCCAAACTTGTTTTCATCTAACACAATGACTCGAGAGCAAACAATTTTGATTATAGGGTCCCAAAGTCAGTATCCTCCAATACTCCGGCGTAACCTTCCATTATCATAGATTTTGCTCTTGGTTCAAGTTTGCTTTTTTAGGTAGTTTGAAAACCCATGAATTTAACCTGAACACTCAATTTTGACAATTTTTTTCCTTACCATCTAAATAGTTAAACCTTAGAAACTAAAGGATTTGACCATTTAAAGCACTGATTGGGGACCTGTTCATAAACAGAGGCTCTAATGGGTCTCCCGATAGACGTCTCGGCAAGCCTTTGTCTGGAAATTTAAAAATGTTGAATTCATTCTTTCCGATTTAACTGCTGCCGATTTTGCTTTGGTGTATATGTCATAGTATACTCAATCCCTTAACAATGACAGAACTTAATAGAGTAGTTTGAGGACAATTCTCCACCATTTTCAACCCAAATTCGTTTTTGTTTCCATGTTGGGTTTTGACTAATTTTATGCAGTCTATAAAATTTTGTTGTGCCTCACTTTTATTTTTCAGAAGGTACACAACCAGAAATTGGGAATAATAGTCCATCATAACTAGGAAGGTATTTCTCATCCTCATTCGTCCATGTTTTAATAGGTCCTCTTGATCTTGACCATTGCTCGTATATCTGATAGTCTGATCTACAATGTAGGCCATTTAACTATTTGTTTAGGGCACTATATCGACAATCCGTGTTGACCCTTCATTGCCTCCAACATACATCTTGAAGCATGTGAATTCTTCTGAACGCTTCGCTATCATCCTAAAAAGTGACAAAGCCATTTTTTTTCAGTAAGGCATCTTTAAGTAATGCATGGATTACACGGCTATTTACAAAGGAGTCCTGCATTTCTGAAATAAGTATTTTTCTGAGATTCATGATTCATTTTCTTATTGGTAGAAATTTATCTTATTGGTCTCGAAGTATAGAATATTGAGTTTTTTTCAATAATTTTTAAACGTTTTAAACTTATTTTTTAATTAATATTTTTAGTACTTAAAAATATAATCAATAAAATACATATAGCATGTGCTTAGATTGTGCAGTTATCACTATGACATTAGTGTCAATGCTGTTCTCCCGCCCTCCTCGATTCAGGTTTCAATCGGTATTTAAAATTTTAGATCTTTACGATTGACATGGATATTGTCTCATCTCTAAATCTTGAAATGTGCTCTAGCTGGTATTTATTTGTGCAATAAATTTGTTGTATATAGTTATTAATTATTCTTCAGGCTTATAGTTTTGTATATAATAACGTACTGTTTCAAATAACACAAATATTAAATTAAATTAAATTTGACTTTAAAGTACCACATGAGTAAAATAGTTTGTGGTTTCAGTTTTAAAATTGTATTAATTGGCTTTATCACTTGTCATATGTATTAGTGCAACAATGAATTAGTATTTTTATGGGGGAGAAAAATATGTTTTCTCCTCGCCATTGAATATAATTTTATTATACTTTATTGTTATTTTAAAATTGGAAGTATAAGTGATATTTTTTGTTCTAATTAGATCATTGGGTTCTTTCTAATCCACTGACATAATTAAAATAAGTATAAACCTACAATTTGAGTTGTTAATCTTACTGACAAGGCAGTACAGGGTTTCTTTATTTCTATTATTTTATTAATGAAGGAAATACTTGTGAAAGCATTATGATAATAGAAATTTTTAAAAGTTTGAAAAAAAAGTGAAAGCTAAAATATAGTCTAGTTTGATGCAATTTATTTAGTCTAATATTTCTTTTTATTCACAGTGTAAAGTCTGATTCAGAAGAAACTGTTTGTCCGTACAGTGATTCTGTATGTATTTTTTGCTCTCGAAATCATCATTGTTTGGGGCCTAGAAGGAAAAAAGATTTTGATTCTTTTTCTAGTTCGAGATTTTCATCATTTGACTTCAGTTGGTCAAAAAATGACATTAGCCTTAACAGTAAGTATTTTTTCCATTTATTTTACTATTATTTTTTTGTGCATCCTCTGATTTTTAAACCAGTTGAGATATCCTCATTGTCAGGAAGTAAC
Source organism: Oncopeltus fasciatus (assembly GCA_000696205.2). Lineage (NCBI taxonomy): Eukaryota > Metazoa > Arthropoda > Insecta > Hemiptera > Lygaeidae > Oncopeltus > Oncopeltus fasciatus. The sequence goes on from KZ807033.1 coordinate 121,748, forward strand.
TAAACATACTAATTACTCTAGGAGTCCCTTGGGAAGTCTCTCCTCAAAATTTATCTAAAATGTACCTCACTCCTAGATGTTTTGGTACAAACATCCTTGTACTGTAAGATTTTTTTCTCAAGTTCTCATTTTATTAACTCGTAAGAGTAGGCTGTAAGGGTTTTTTTAAAAATATATATTTATTTATATATATTTTTTGTTCTTACTGTTTTTAACTTCAATGATTTAG
>KZ807033.1:134383-152838 GCA_000696205.2 Oncopeltus fasciatus
TATATATATATACACATATAAAATTTGCTAAACCACGGTTCATGTTAGACAACACCACAGGGCATAATGCCAGTGATTATATATTTTTTATAAACTATATAGGTATTGATTATATATAGTCTTTATACACTTTCTAGAAGCAAATTTTAATACTAAATGAGCATAATTAATATTGTTAGTCTGAATAAAAAGTTAAGTATTGATATTTTGTGAAGAAAAGTGGATCTTTATATGCTTTTAATTTAAACCATCATTAAATATTGCTTAACATATATTAGTATTAGTACATTTAATACATTTTTTAAATTGAATAGCAAAGACACTTTTTTATTAATTTTTATCAAATTGCACAACTTGATATAGAAAGTGGTTGATTTGAGGAACCCTCATGACAAATCAAGGTGTTTTAATCAATAGAAATCATGAGATTAAGTATAATTTAATGAACAAGTCTTCAATATGTGGAAAACTTCATATTTTTTATTGGTATCCAATAAAAATACATAGTAACACTATTACTTAGAACAAGTTTTGCATATTGAAGTTAGCTCTGCAATCCCTTCTGTCTTAGTCCTCTCAGAAGTTATGAGCTATTAATATTATTGAATGGAAGCAATATTTCATTATATCCACAGCTTTAAATTGATTTAATTGGTGTGGTATACCATGGAGATTGAAAGTATAAATTAAGTGAAAGATTAGCTTTATTGTACTGCTTTCTGATTCGACTTGGGTTAATGGTATTAAAATTTTCTTTCGTATTTATTATATGGAAAGACTTATTTGCTTTGCTTAGTTTATTACTTAACATAAAATTACAGTAGACAATTTTAATAAATTAAAGTTAACTTTTCCTATCCAATATATCTAAGAAAATAGATCATTATTTTATGAAAGAAAGGGCCATGGCCTTATCTATCCTAATAATTCTACCTCCAGGTGGAATAACTTTGGTATTGGTAGGTTATATATTGCCTTCAGTGGTTATATATTTTCAGTGGTTTTATCTCTCCTTTAATATATTTTTAGTTTGAGAGTTCATTAATAATTTATGTTTAATAAATGGTTAAGTAGTAATAAAGTAATACATAAAGTTTGATTTCTTCGTTTTACATTTATTGGCCAAGTCTTGGACAGATTGTTTACAGGTTATTGCTCTATTCTACAGTCTTGAGTAAAAGAAAGGATTTACTGCTTCCTAAAACTTTCCCTTAGCTTTCAGTAATTTTTACTTATCCAGATAAAATAAGTATTTTATATTTATCCATGTCTCAGGACAACTTTTTATTTATCGATAAAAGCTTGCCCAGGGGGGGATACGCAAAATTGTAAAAACCTCCTGTGATCATAAATTTCGTCTCATTTAATAAACACTTCATGTTTATTGATAGTTAATTTGACTTAGGAGATCCCAGGGGAATTTATTATGCCATATAATTATAATAAATAATCCAAAAGGATTGGATGGATACTAAATAATGTTTCAAGCTTATATTCCTCCTAAAAATATTATAAAATTTTAAAACTATTAACTTATTACTTTAATGAGTATAAATGAATGTATATCTAAACATACTTGTATTGTTATAATTTTTTACTCTCTATATTTATGCATATGTACAATAATTTTATAGTTATATTTAAATAATAACTATTTATATTTANATTTTATTATTAGATAATTCTGTTATACAGCAATTTTTGTTTATGTATTATATTGACCTAGCAAATTAATAATATACTGATTTATAATCCTTGAAAATTTACTTGACAAATAAAAACTAAAATACAAGAACATTTTTAATTCCAAAGATTAAAAGAAAAATAATCAAATTAATAAATATTATTCGGGATTTGACAAATTCAATTTATTTCTACTATTCAATCTGCATTGCATAAAAGATCTTTAATAATATATAACAATGTGCATCTTGCTTTAGTAGCCTATCTAATAATAATGAATGATTCTTAATATTTACTATTAAAAAAAACTTACTTTGAGAAATTCAATTTTTTTTATCACATTTTTTTAGATTAATCTTTTTTCAAATTAAATTAATATTCAAATCTCATATTTAACTATAGTGATTTTTCAAATAAATTGATAGGCTTTTTAAAATAAAGAGAAGGAATAAAAAGTTTTGTCATTTAGATACAGTATTGGGTTAAAGCCTAGCTTTTAGTGAATTGCAGAGGAATGAAGCTATTGAACTCGTTCTCCGGACAGAAAAGTTTTTTTCATATAGATACAAAAAACATTATTCACTGAAACCTAAGTGTGAGAGAGTTTGACTGAACTATTGTGGCCACATTTTTTTATTCATCAAAATAAAATTGTTCATATACTCAAATACTAAAAAAAAGTAGAGTCCTTTAATGAGCAAAAATAGACTTGGGTCTTTTTTGCAACCTCAAATTTCATTAAGCATTGCTTTTTTTTGTCCAATTGAAATATTTAGTTTATTGGCATGAAACTCAATAGAATAAATTAACCATTTCTTAGCTCTTTTGTGTCCCAAAATTTTTTTCCCCCAATTTTTAGAAAACTTTTTAAATTCACTTACATTAGTGAGATGTAAAAGTTGAAATTGTGAAAGTGCAATGCTTCTTGGTTGTAAGGTATATTTGAAAGCAAGGGGAGACAAATTTGGGTCTTTGGTTATTTCTTCTCTTTTTCTCTGTTGATAGTTAAATAGATACCCCTAGAAGATTATTAAAAATTGGTGAGGAATACTTTTTGGGCCCTATGTTCCTGAACGAAGCCAAATATTGATCCATTTGATCTACTCTGATCACGTTATCACTACTGCTTTATCATCTGGGCCTGAACTACCAAAATATGCTTTTTATTTGGGATCTTTATGTTACAATGGATAAACACTCTCATGATTCGAAATTAGGATCACTATCAATCAAAACAAAGATCAAAAGCATAAAATCTGCAGACATAAAGCCCAAACGTAATACCAATACACATTACATTTGAATATAATATTCATATCACTTTTATAATATAATACAACTTATCATACAATACGCAACACTTACATCTCATACTTTTCACCTTATACATAATATAGTATTAACAGAAGAAAGCTGAATCTCAATTTTAAAAATTAAAATCTTTTATTCTAGTTGTAAAGTTTATTTAGAATTAGCTTCCTTTTAATTGCTTTTTTTTTATTTCTTGAAGTTTTCTTCAGCTTGGAATTTTTGGGTAAAGAATCATACAAAACTACTCCAGCAAACTAAACTCCCATATTTTTTAATATAAAAAATATAATATTTTTTAAATGCTGTCATAAGTTTTTGCTTAATAAATTCATTTATTAATGGTCAAATAATAGTGTATATCCCATATTTTTTTGTATAGATCAGAATATTCTTTTCAGCGTGATCAAATGTGTAGCATGCATAAAGAGGTGCAATGGTTATCATTTTCATTGATTAAGGAGGACCTCTGTATAATGACCTGCCATTCAGACCCATGTCTTATAACCAACTTTTATATTTTGAAAATGTCTGGAGCTTCTTAAATGTTACCCCTCAAGAGTAATCCATATAACTGAGGTTCAAAAATCCCATGATACACACTACTGTAGCTTAATTAATTTTTTCTTTATTTAATTTATCTAGGTTATGTATCATAGTAATAAAAAAATTTCTCCAGTTAGACAAGTGCTCCTCTCGTGCGTGTACGATTGCCCTGTGTTTATTAAAATATAAGCTGAAATATCGACAAATATTTTAATTATTGAGTTTTTTTTTATCAATATTTTGAATAACCTTAAATATCTCTTCAATCGTCTCTACATGGTCAACAACTCCATTTGAACTGAAATCTTCCTTTTACCAATAAACAAATCTGTTGTTTCACTAAAAGAATGAAAAAAACTCTTTTTAATCACACTTGATATTTCAAATTAACCCTGAATCCTATTAGTTCAATTTTGATGTATAACAAACTTTGTCTTTATTAAATATATGTAGATAAAAATAAGAAGCATGGCTGTGCTTTTGTTGCTAGCTTATGGGACTCATATGACAAAGATCCTGGGTTTGTATCTGAGTACTCCAATTCTTTCCTGAATTACTTCTGTTATGCTCAACAGGTTATGCTGCAGTTGCCTCAATAATATAACAGCGGGAGGTTAAGAATTACTCTCTCTTAAGGTTCAGTCAAAATATTGATAAAAGAACTCATTAATTATATTTGACGATCTTTAAACTAAAAAAAAGTATCTCATATGCAGTCAAGAAAGGATCATTTGGTAAATGGAGAAATCTGAATAACTAAGATGCATATAACCTTAGTTATACACAAATTAATTTTGTCAACAGCTCCCCTCTCGCCCTTATGATATCCCTAAAGAGGATTCACAATGTATTCCAAAATGTTAGCAAATATTTAAAAAATGCTCATTTTGAAGAAGATTGTGGTTATTTTTATCTATATTTTCATTTTTTCCCAACTCTTCATTTATGGTAAGATTAAAGGGGTTACAATAAATAAATTGAACAATTAAGGTTTTGGTTTACTTGTATCTTAAAATTCATTTACCAGTTTGGAAGCCACAATTATTTGTTGTTTTAGTAAATTTCCTATAGAGAAATTAAACTATTCATGTTAGTACCAAGATGTGACTTTAGTGATTACATTGGAGGAGCTCATCATTTCAAATTATATATAGATAAATATATATAATGAAACACTCACGCCTGCAATATATATATAATAAATCAGTCCAGGTGGGAGGAAGAATGTAGTGGACACACAAAAAGAAAAATTACAATGAGTAAAATTTTTGTGGAAATTTCTTGTCCTTCATCAGTGAGGAGTGAAGAGTTCACCACACTCTTTCTCCCACCTGTATAGAAAATGAAACACTCACGGCTGCGATATATAGTAAATAAGAACAGGTGGGATAAAGAGTGATTGAACTAAAAGCAAAAATACAAAGAGTAAAATTTTCAGAGATTTCTTGCCGTTCATCAGTGAGGAGTGCAGAGAGACTTGTTACTTTATACTATAGTAACTATATAACACACATTTGTCTGTATGTGTTCTAGCATCCACATTTTAAAAATAATGAAACAAAATTTGCTATTTAAGAAGTAGGGCTTAGAGGAAAACCAAAATTTTAAATAATTTGTATTCTGTTGGATGAGTTTTTTAATTGCTGAAATTGGTCAAAGGGCTAGGTGGGATATACACGGAAACCAAAATATAAAATCCTAATACCTTTAATATATTAATAGTATCTTAATATCAAAAGGAGAGTTTTTGACCATGGAGATTATTAGCAGAGAATTTGTTTGGATTCAAGGAAGTTTGGTTTTTTTAAAAATACAATTTAAAAAAATATATTTTTTATTATCTGGCAACATTTTGGCTTACATTGTAAGCCATCTTCAGACCTATTGAAATACAGTGCAGTTTGAAAACGAGAAAAACAAAAACTATGATTTACACAAAATTGATGTAACTAAAAATAATGTGATATGAAATGCTTAGAAAACAATAACAAAATGTGTAGACCACACCTACCTATCATAAAGACGAAAGGGGACGTGTTGTCACCTGGATCAACTGTTCATAACTGAGAGTTAAGGTTTGAAAAATTGGAAAACTTAAGATGGACAAGTGAAGGGTGGGGGTTGTGAGGCCGTAGGTACAAAGGGAAAGCGGCCTGCATCAAAAGTGGCAATACCGTAATGGTAATGGTGGTTGAAGAGTCAACCATTGTGGTCATTAGCACCAATAAAAAACTCAATATCTTTGCTGTTGTTAGTGTTGTGAAAAAATATATAGAGCAAAATAAAGGTAAAACATAAAATGAAATTAATAAGCTATTATGTATTAAAAAAAGAACTACACAAGAAAATAAGAAAGATATTTAAGAATGTCATTTCAATTATTGGCAGTTCCTTCTGATTTTTAAAATATAGATACCAAAGTCGGTATTAAGGTTTTCATGGAAGAATCCATTTGTTGTTGAAATATTATTAGGAAAAGAGGGGAGTATAAGGTAAAAAAAAAAAAAAAAAAAAAAAATATTTTTTTTATATTTTTTTAATTTAAAAATTTTTTTAAAAAAATCCAGTTAAAAAAGGGGATTTTAATTAAAGAAAATTTGTTTTTTATAGCCTTTTTTTTTTTTTTTTTTTTTTTACCTTTCTTTCAAACTCTTTAGACAATGGAGGGAAGTTAAACCAAGCCTGAAATATAAAAAAAAGTACAAGGAAAATATTACTAAGTCTATGAAATGTAAGAATGAGACTGTGAAAATAAGGAAATATATTAGAATATAGNAATAGTTTTTTAATACATATGTAATAACTTTTTATTAAAAATGCTTTTAATGAAAAAATAAATTACAAATTTAACCATGATAGGTGAGCTTTTCCCCCTTTCTTCCTTCCTAGCCCATCTAGAGAGAAGTTAGTTGACAAAATTATTTTGTTCATTGTTCTCTCGGGCTTCTAAAATAAGAAAATTAAATTACCTCAATTACTCGTGTATATATCCAAATTTAATGAAACGTGGGAATTTTGCTTCAATTACTCAGCTTTTAACTAATGGAGTTTGAAGTGAAATTTGGCATATCATTTTTGAATGCAAAAAAAAAGATGAAACCCTTTTTGATGCATTTTGTAATATAGCTATGCCTAATCTTTTACACGACAACTTCAAACCATTTACAAAGGTTTTTCATAACATTTTGAATCCAATCATAGTTTGTTAGTTACTTTTATTATTATAAAATCTGAAAAATTAAGGATTGTGAAATATTTTCTTGGAAATACAGTTCCCAGGGACTGAATAATAGCCAGAATTACCATAGCTGATTCATGCCAGAATCATAGAATTAACTTCTTTCATCTCTGAGTCACACTGAAAATTGATAGATTATAAGAAGTTTTGAGCTATATTGTAACATTTGGCTTATTGTGTAAGAGTTATTGCATCCAGGCAAATTCAATATGATTACAATTGAAAAAATTTTGATAAATAAAACCCTTCTAAAAATTTTTGAATATAAATTGGTCAAAATATCTAATAAAAAATAATAGTAAAAAAAATAATATGCTTCAAAAATTTTGTCCACGTAATTTTAGAAAAACTGAAATAACTTTAAGGGAATGAAATTTAAAAAATTTTACAGAAGTCAATCATCTGCATTATTAATGTCAATCCCATTTTGATTTGGAGCATAGTAAGATAGTCATGTCTATTCAGGTTCTTATTTCAATTGATAGGGAGTACAATTTTTTTAAACTTCTATAAATTGTTATTTAGTTTTCAGAATGGTAGAATTAAAACATTTTGAAGCTTTGTCCAACTCCTGAATAACTGATGAAAATTTGTGATTTTTATTCTGAACCTATTTTGTACCTCTCCAATGTATGATTAAATATACTTATTTAAGTTGTGCCTTTTACAAATTAGGTATAAATTATCAGTATTTTCCTCAAACATGTTTAGTGCACTGTTTGTTGTCCACAATTACTGTAGTTACTGCACTCTATGTTTTATCAAAATTTCATTAGTTTCATAATTGTTATATATATATATTATCTAAAGGGTTATTATTTCTACCACCAATGAATATAGAACTCTCATACCTTATATTCTCCGTCTTCATTGGTTTCTTCCCAGAGTGGTCGTATGTATTCGGCCAGAAGATGGACAATGTCCGAAAGCGCTCGCCAACAGGAGATGGGCAGAAACCAATAAAGACGGAGAATATAAGGTATGAGAGTTCTATATTCATTGGTGGTAGAAATAATAATAANGATATATATATATATATATATATATATATAACTTAAATTAAGTGCAGTAAATTTATTCTTGATATTCAATAATGACTAGTAGTGTTATTTACCATTTACAATAATTTATTAATAATTTGTTTACTTTAATTTTTACTTCATCTTATACAGCCTTATAAATAGGCACTCACAGCTCACATAGAAAACAAACTGACCATCTACAAGACCATAATACGACCAATCTGGACCTACGATACAGAATTGTGGGGTGCCGCTAAGCCTTCCAATATCCAACGAATACAATTATTCAGTCTAAAATAATCAATATTATTTGTATAAAATGCCAATAATTGTCAATGCTCCATATTATGTGTTCAACTCTACCCTTCATCACGACTTTAATATTCCTTTCGTCCAAAATCTCATCTCCACCCGCTTCAAACTCTTCCATAGTAAAATCCAATTTCATCCCAATCTCTATCGTCAGACTCCAATCCTTACAATCCTTCCCAGCGACTTAAACGGAGATGGCCTCATGACCTCCTAGGTCTTAATACCTAAACTTATTAGGAGTGGGGTCGATGGGCCCCCCCTTCTCTCTGCACAGTGATGTTCACTTATTTTTTTCTATTGTAATTTCTTTATGCCATCAAATTTCAAGCTGTTGTTAATAACAGAATGTAATTAAGATTTATTAATTTAAAAAAACAAACTTTTTGCTTTAGAGAAAGCATGCTCTACTCAGCTTAGACTAATGTCCTTGGACTATTTTTGATTTGCTTAGTTGTTTTGTAACTTAAGACTTAGAAAAAAAGTTACCAGGTTGAAATAAAACTCAAAAATATTATTTAATAGATTTTAAATAATGTTTTTAGTTGCGGTATTTAATCCCACTTTAAATTTTATACAAGAAATGCAAGGGAGCCAGAAAAAAAATCTTACTACCTCAGCCGAGACACGAACCCTGTACATACTTGCCCGGAAAGCAGGAGACCCGAGTTCGTGTCCCGGCTAAGATAGTAAGATTTTTTTTTTTCTGGCTCCCTTGAACTTTTTATATGATATTTAAGGGATTGTAATAATTTTTGTTTAATCTATACTGATTACTTTTGTGCAAAACACTTCATTCAACATGGTGTGTGTGAAAATTTTTTATGGTTTAATTTATTCTAATTGGAGGCTATTTATCTTTATTAGTAAATTGTTTGGTAATGATTAATTCCTTTAATAAACTCTGTAGCCTATAAATAATAATTTATGACTTTATTATTATAAAGAAGATTTAAAAAATAAACTTATTGATGTATATACTCTTAGTTTTTTGTAAATTTGCTAGTGACTGGTGACGAGAAGACTAATTTATCATACAACTGTGGTGGTGTGCAGTCACCAGAGAAAGAGAGTGAAGAAAAAATGGATAAAGGAGATGTAAAAGGTAGGTTTTTTTGCATAAATTTAGGAAATTTTAGATGGATAATTAGTTTAAAAAGTATATAGATTTTAGATTGACTATTTTAATGAAATACTGGTGTAATGATTCAAACTCCTAGCGCTCACTTTTGGCTTCATTTTTATTGATCTAATGAAGAAAGTATCAAAAGGTTAGCTTTTACAGATCTGTTTCTTATCACTCTTACTATAAGTTTCTCTAAAGTTATTTTAAGACACCACAAACTCCATTTGGTGACCAGACTGGCCGCAGGTCCTAGCTTATCCCCTCTCGGTTATCCTTATCTCCTATTCTCACCTTCCATCTCACTCCGGGCCACTCCTCTAAATTCGGGCTTCCTTGTACCCCCTGCCAAAATATAGTTGTACCATATTTTGCCTATTAATTAAGTATCCTGTTTATAATTAAAATAATTACTGCATTTTATAACATTTACTGCTTTGTAAAACTTTCTGTGTTAGTTGTCAATCTCCTTTTCAATTATCTCTATATTATCTACTTGGAGATCAATTACGTATACATGCTCACTTACATGTTGAGATTAGGCAGTGTTATTTCTCCCCTTCATAACATCGAGTAAATTTTGCCTTATTTTTTTAAACAAATATTGACTCGTTTCACCGATTAGAGTCTATTAAGACCCTGCAACATCCATGCAGGTCTGTGCATTTTACCTTGTAAACAACTCCAATAGTATGTTCTTTATTTATGGTATATCTTTTCCCATAGATAAAGAACAGACTATTCTCACCTTGGAGTAAAGATTTTTAAGTGAGCGAATGTTTTTGTAGGCAACTTTAGTCTCGAAGCATTCTCTCGATTTCAATATTTTATAAATAGTAGACAGAAGAATTTTGTAGGAGGGCCTTCTATAACTGTGGGCATCATTTCCTTTCTCTCCCATAGGCTATTATTGTTTGTCAACCTATTAATAATTTTTTTAAAGATAGCTATTCTTCGATAAGATTTGTATGGGGTTTATTATGGTGAAACGTGTCAATATTTGGGTAAAAGAATATGGTAACTATCGCTCGATGTCATGAAGGGAAGTAATAACACTTATCTGAACATGCTTATCTGGCCATGCGAGTGAGTATGTATATGCAATTGATCTTCAAGTAGATAATATAAGGGAGATGGACAACAAACGCAGAAAGTTTTATGAAGCATTGCATGTTATACGGGGTGATAATTATTTTAATTATAAACAGGATACTCAATTAATAGGCAAAATATGGTACAACTATATTTTGGCAGGGGTACAAGGAAGCTCGAATGTGGAAGAGTGGCCCGGAGTGGGATTGAAGGTGAGAGTAGGAGAAAAGGATAGTCGATGATAAGTTAGGACCTGCGACCAGCCTGGCCTAGGTTTTTGGATCGTAGCAATAGAGTTGCCGACTATATATATTCTTAATTAATTGTATTTTATTATAATTTTTTAAATATTTGAAATATTTATTTATTTTAGGCTANTTATTCTAATATTCTCCATTTGAAATATTTATTTATTTTTAGCTAAAATTATTTATATCTTATAGCTCATTCATGTATTAAATCTGTAACTGATACGATTAGAAGTAATATTGATGAAGTAGATTTTGTCCATTTTTCCTTGGCAGTAAACAAATACATTGAGATCATAAAACATAAAGAAACTGGCATGTATTTGAACCACATATGACTTTACCACTAGATTCTTACCTACAGACTCTCCCACTATACTGCAATTCTGGTCTTCCAAAACAAATTCTCTAAACCGATATCAGGATTGGCCATGGGTAACTGTCTTGCCCCAGACTTAGCTAATATCACCTACAGAATGACCTACTTGACACAGTCCTCCCTTCTTTCCCGAACGATATATTTTTTGTAAGAAAATACGTAGAAGACCTTTTATTAATACTCAACCCAGACAAAGTGCCCGAAATCCTCAAATCCTTTAATTCCTTTAACGGGGATGGTAAATCCTCGCTTAAAATTTACGATAGAACTGGAATCTAACTATCGACTCCCATTTCTTGACTTATTCCTGATCAGAAACCAAGATAGCTTCATAACTACGGACTTGTTGACTTAGATCTGACACTGTTTTTTCACCAATTTTTGGCGTCTGAATCGGAGAATAACCTCAGATTTTGTCTATCACGTAAACTTTTTAAACTACAGGATATCCTCAGAAATCATAAAAATCATGCATTTAAAAGAATATAGAGTAAAAACATACCAAATATACAGTTTGCAAAACATTTAATGTAAGTTAAATCGAGTTCGCTCATATACATTGTTTAATTAATGAACAGTACTTTAAAATTAAGATAAAAATTTGCCTTTGTAGCTTTTTCTGGAGTGTTTAGTTTGTGTACATTAGCGCTTGATGCTCCAACAATAGTCAGCCATCAAATGTACGTCCCATCTACCTTGATACCTTGCTTCGATGACCCTCAAATCTTGATGGAAACACACACATTGCTTATCACTCACTGCACCAAGATTGTCCAGGAAATTAGCAAGGTGGCTGTGTAAAATATGCAATTTAATGCTGATGTTGCAACCTAGCTTTTGGAAGCTTTCCAAGAGTTGCTGGAAAATTTCTAATTCATTTAAAACTGGCATGGGGACTTCAGCTGAATATGGTACTGGGTAAACTAGGATACTCTATTTTTCATTTGTTTTTCTTGTTACATCCTGATGATTTCACTATACAAAAGTAACAATCACTTGAATGATCTTTGGGCTCGCGCCAAATCATAAGTATTCCAAATGGAAGCTTAGCACGACTTCCCTTGATCCACATCCGTAAACCCTCAACACACTGTTTACACATATTGGACAAACAAAGAACCCCATAAAAATATGAATCAGCAACCAACAAAATGACATTAAAAACTACCACAGCCCTTTCAAAACACTACTTCTGACAAACACACTTTGGACTTTGATAAATTCACACTTCTTCGACTGAAGCAAACCTTGAGAAACGACTTTTAGTTGAGTCTATTCACATACATTTAGAACATAACCCTATTAATGACAAAACAGGCAAAGACTATATTTCTTCCATATACACTAATATTTTTCACGTCTTAAAACATAAATCATAATAAGACCACCTCATAGCTTTTTTCCTCTCCCACTTTCCTACAGCAATATGTCCTGAACCTTAAGTCATTTAAACCGTCTCATCCGTTTACCACTCCTACGTCTGTTTCCCGTTCCTTTCCACAATGGTCAAATAAAAATTTTTTAAAACGGATCAGTCACGATATAGACTCAGTTGAGCCAAGAGTCTCTCTCTCTCTCACTCTCTCTCTCTCCCTCCCTCTCTCTCTCTTTCCCTCCCTCTCTCTCTCTCTCCCTCCCTCCCTCCCGCTCTCACCCTCTCTCTCTCTCTCTCTCTCTCTCTCTCTCCCCCTCCATCACCCTACTTGGTATGTACACTCCTATATAGACATGTTTCTTTATTATTTTGTATGTTTCTCTTACATATTCAGCCCTGATAAAGGACTGAAATTCAGGCCGAAACGTTGGCTAAAATAAAAACTATTTTGGTTACAAATTAGTTTTTAATTGTTCAACTACCATAACCGAATTCCCGACAATCCTCTCTTCATAGAACTTGACGGTCAATGGTGGAACAATTCATTCCATATTGAAATTCACAAGATTTTAAAAACAATTTTAACCACTACAATTAACTAAACTAATTTGGAGGTTATGCAGTATTAATGTGTTTTATAAATTAAGATTTGTGTGGGGGAAGGAAGTGCCTATGGACAGTATATTGTTGCTTCAAGGCTAACTTTGTAAAGTGTTCCTTGAAGACAAAAGAGGTTGTTCCTTTTTATGGCCAATTACTACCAGCCTAATTTAATGGTTGGAGTTACATTGAAATAAAAGATAAACACAAGAAACACCTGATAAGAACTCAGCCCTTGTAAATCATTCAGCTCTGAAAATTTTTTATAAAATTACTTAGAGAATTTTTTCCTCTTTCCTTATGCATTTAATGAAACCTTCTATTTCTGTTTACTCCTTGAAATATCCAAACATAAAATTAAATACCATCTCTTTTATGACAGCAATCAAAATAGTGCTCATTGGCTCATTGAGTGACTCATAGCAAAAAATAAGACACCTATGCTATATGTTGCCCTCTAAACCTTTTTATATAATTTAAAATGAAAGATTTATAATTTTCCAGCATTTAGTAATGAAGTAATATAAAAGGTAGACTAATAATATCTCAATCTCATATTTTAATATTATCAAAATACAGTTGGATGAATTACAATGATAAATATTTTTTAAGATATAATCTTAAAAATTATAGATAATAAAATCTTTTTATAACAGATTTTAATAAGATCTCTTTAAAATGGAAATATAGCTGAAACATAAAATTTGAAATAGAGATTTTCTCTACCTAGATTCCAAAATATTTTCTTTATGACTATTAAATTTGGTATCTTTAATTCGTTATTATATTTCATTGTAATGTCAATAATATTCAATAATTGAAAATTAACCAATGTGGAAAGGAGCTTTCCTAAATGCAAAATTTGTGAATTTCTCCATTATAAATGCAAATAATGAATAGAGGAATAAGGTACAAGATTATAGAATTTTTATAGTGAATAATATAAAAAGTGCATGCACCTTATGGACTTATAAGAATTTTTAAAAATAAACTATAATTTTCAGTGCTTTTTCTTAATTTAAGCTTATTTAAAATTTTATTTTATTTTATTAAAAAATTCTATTAAGGGTTTATCAAGGGATATTATTGTACTAGCTGAATAGAATAAGTGACATATATATCATAGTTGAAGGCTTAGCCAATTTTTTTCCCTATCTTCACAGTATTACTCATAATTTCTATGCTAAAAAATATATTAAACTTTTTTTTTCTCATTTGTTATCATTGTAACTGTGAATGGATAAAAATTGAAAAAATAAATAAATATAAGGAATGGATTAGGTCTCATACCACAGTATATATCAACTCAGTAAAGCTATATAAAAAAAAAAACCCAAAAAAAAAACAATAATCTGCTTATATTGGGCTTTAAGTGTAGTGTATACATGCATATTCGTTGAGTTTTTGCGGACTGGAGGATCTTGCCTTATGTAAGTACATGGTTCCCTTCTCGATTCAGATCTCGACCCTTGCCTCTCGCATACATTGATTATGACCATTGGTAGTTTTTCTGGGACTGTGGTGATTAGTACTAACCCTCCCTTTCTCATTAAACTTAAGGAACATACAACCTCTGTAGACATTTACTATGTTTACTCTCTTTCTTTGGAAATTGTTAATAGTAGAATAGTATAAACAATTCATGAGAGGGAACAGAATAAAAAAATCTATCTGTCCTCGCCAATTTTATTCTGTTCCCTCTCATGAATTGTTTATAATTTACGTGGGATAAAAAACCACAACCAAAATAAAATATTTAAAAGTAGAATAGTATATCTCTTCTTTTAGAAAGGGGGAGAGTGGCTTTTTTTTTCCATTCCTATGACTCCAGCAGGAGGTTAAAAGAAAATAGAAGCAATACTATATAAAAAATGAATATATACCGTTTGTGAATATATACCAATAAATCTGCCGACCTTATTCAAAAACTTAGGTTTAGAAAACTGAGAATTTTTAAGTTTAGATAATTAAACAAACTTATCTATCAGTAAAACTTTTTTTTTTTTTTTTTTTTTTTTTTTTTTTTTTTTTTTTTTTTTTGGAGATGGGAGGAGTTGATTTTTTAGCATACACTGAAATTCAACTTATAGAAAGTGTCCATCCTATTAATTTCGTCCATCACAGCAATCCCCAGTGTACAAGCAGCTGACAAAGAAGCTGTTATAAATATTTTTAAAAATGTATTCCAAGATTGTTTTCTAATTGAAAATATGTTTTGAGCCCCTTCAATGACCTAATAGAATCATGACATGCAGTCCATCAATTTCTATGAAAAAAATATTGAAAAATGATTACTTTTTGTTACTGTGTTATTGTATATAAGCAATAAATATTTATTATTGCACAATAGAGCACATTACCTGAAGTAAGCGAAGGGCAGGGGGCCAGGAGGAGATTGCTGGAGTGCCAGCTACATTGCATGAGGCATTGTGTGAAACTGACTGGTTAAGGATAAAAACAACCATGAACTTGGGGAGAAGTGGGGGTGTAGAAGATATGAGGGGAGGAGGAGTTGATAAGAATGAAACAGAACTTACTGCCGTAGGCTGTTCTTTACATTTTTTTTATACGTGTTTTATCTTTCTTAGACATCTAAAGATCAATCTTATTAAACTGTGCCCTTGAACCTGTGCTACCATTTTTCTTTAAAGTTAGGAGAGTTTCATTGATCCCATTAGTATTGTAAATCTTTTTTTTTATTTTTTTTTTTTTTATTATCTTTTTGAGAAGTTTTTGCACAGTTCTAAAAGCTCATGAACATTAACTGAGAATAAACTGAATTGTTTTTGTTTTAAATTAATTTATTTTTAATTTTAATTAGTTTTAAAAGTTAAACTAAATATTGAAGCCACTATACTCTTTGTAGTTCACACACTTAAAATTGTGAAGCCAAATGAACAGGCAAAAATGGCCATGCATTTTGCTTATTGCTATATTAATTTTAAAATACTTGATACTTAAGATTTTTTTAAACCATTTTACATATCTTCCAGATTTGAATAGCCCATATAAGTATATACTAAAAAGCCTATGAAATGCAGTTTTAGTCTAATTTCTGCATCCATGAAAGCTATTGTTGCAAAGTGAATCAGTTGTAAATTATCTGTAGTTCTTGATTAATTTCAGTAATCTTTTTTATTAATTGTATTAATAACTATACATAATAACATAATTATGATCCTTAGCCATAATTTCTTTCTATAGGTAATATTTTTATTTTTCATATGCCCCTAATACAGTTTCCTACTAAAAACATCACAGCAAATATGTAAAATGTAATTTATGAATTTATTTGCTTCCCAAAAATTTATCATAGATTTACAGTTGAGCACCAATTAATTATTGAAAATAGATTTTCATCCATTGATATTTTTTTCACTTTATCAAAAATTGTCTGTATTATTATTTTTTATTGAGTTGTAGACTTATAGATAGTACATCTACATAGTACATAGTATGTAATTTCGAGCATTGAGTGGTCCCCCTTATTTTGAATTATAGAAACTAAATTTTCTATTTAGGTTTTTCATTGCTAACCATTAAGAATTGATTGATTTTCAGTTGAAATGGTTTAGCAAAAAGGGGGGGGGGGGAGTTTAGAGGAAGACCAACATTTTAAAAGCATTTTATATTTGTGGTTATTTGAGTTAGAAAAAAGTTTATAGGAAATAATAGATGTAAATTTTACTAATTTTTAGTGCAAGGGAACAGAATAAAAAATCTAACTGTCCCAGCCAGGACTCGAACCTGGATCTCCTGCTATCCGGGCCGGTGCATTTGCCACTTATGCTACCGNACCGTTTCTTCTTCCGTAATTCCAAGAATGATTTTCTATATTCAGCCCTGAAGAAGCCATCACATGATGTGCGAAAGCTCGGCAAATATAAACAACTTGACACGGTCCAACCCGGAAGAAGAAACGGTAAATACATCTGACGACCGTCGAAGCCTACGTAAACAAAATGGAACATATTTTTAGAAAATAAAATAAATAAATCATCTGAGGTAAAAAACAACAACTTTTATTAGATTAGTTAAGAAAAGTGACACCTAGGCGCTGATGCCAATCGACGGTAAATGGGACAAGTAAAGAAATTACTAATTTTTAGTGCAAGGGAACAGAATAAAAAATCTAACTGTCCCAGCCAGGACTCGAACCTGGATCTCCTGCTATCCGGGCCGGTGCATTTCCCAATTATGCTACCGGGACCAGTTTGATAAGTTATTAAATTCCCCGCACTAGTGTCGAAAGTCCAACCTCCGAGGCCGACTTCCGACACTAGTGCAGGGAATTTAATAACTTATCAGACTGGTCCCGGTAGCATAATTGGTAAATGCACTGGCCCGAATTGCAGGAGATCCTGGTTCGAGTCCTGGCTGGGGCAGTTAGATTTTTTATTCTGTTCCCTTGCACTAAAAATTAGTAAAATTTATGACTCTCTTATCTTACTAGCCAGTCGAGCAAACTTTTCTTGTAATAACTTTTACTCTTTTTGTTCTCTGTGGCTTTTAAATTAAATTTTGTCATTTACTCTAATTTATATCCTTCTTTACTGGAACAAGGGAAAGTACCTAGACTATGTAATTCCTCTTTGAAAGATTTTTTTTTTCTTTTACATTACAGGATCCTTAATGAAATTTTGTTTGTTAACTTTCTATGATGCAGTGTGTGATTCAAAGAACAATTTTGGGGAGAAATGTGTTTGGGTTACAAAATTTTCCAACATTTGCCCGCAAAAGAAAAATTCTTATTGCTTAAATAATTTTTTACAACTTTTATAATGAGTAATATTATCAAATCTGTCAAAATCATCTGTATTAAAATAGATTTTTAAATATGTAAAAATATAACTATTATAGAAAATAATAATAATATTTATCTTTAGAATTTTTAATTAAAGCAATTTAAGTAAGTTGTGTAATTCACAGTAAAGTGTGTCTTATGATATCAGAAAATCATCAGCTGAAATTCAATTTTGTAAAACCAATAGTGGGGGACTGTGTTCTAGCAGTGCCTTCCCTGATGACTCATAGCATATAAATCTGAAGTAGATGAAATCCCCCTCTTCCATTTTTTTTTTTTTTTCACTGATTCAAGATTTTCTTTTTTTAATTTCTTGTTAAGCTTTTCCAGTAAAATTTTCATTTAAGTAGTTATCTTATTAAAAAATGCGCGCGCGCGCACACACATAATCCTGATGGATGCTCTATGAGTTCTGAACTCTAACATAAACAAATGGAAACATTGCATGTCACGTTGTCTGCAAATTATCCTGCTTTGATCAATTGAAAAAAAGTTTTATTCCAACAAGATATTG
The DNA here is from genome assembly GCA_000696205.2 of Oncopeltus fasciatus. Lineage (NCBI taxonomy): Eukaryota > Metazoa > Arthropoda > Insecta > Hemiptera > Lygaeidae > Oncopeltus > Oncopeltus fasciatus. The sequence continues at coordinate 152,625 of KZ807033.1, forward strand.
CTCGTCCTCCCACTTTCTTTTCGAAAGAAAAGTTGTGAAAAAAAAATTGAATATATGGAGAAATATAGAAAATAAGAGGACCAAGAAAAAATAAATTATTAGATGTACAAGTATATACTCAACATTAATTCGAAATTGCATCTTATAGAGTATCCAGATGGAGAAGAAAGAGAAAGGGAAATGAATATTGAAAGGGAAATCTATCTAAGTTACA
>KZ807033.1:171372-187389 GCA_000696205.2 Oncopeltus fasciatus
GGGGGACCAAGCAGAGATTACTTAATCTGCTTAGCCGATAGTGTAAGCCGGCCGATAACTGTCGGCTGGCTGGGAGCTGGAGGGGACGCGCCTGACCAAGTACGTCTGCCTGTATGCCCCTCACTACTAAATAGAAATGAGTATTTAACTCACTTGCTGTGGGCTTGTTCCTCGGTGAAATTCCTCGAAACTTTGTCAACATCTTCAGGCTGGCTACATCTTTAACTGTGACCAGTTTGGTAACAACTGAACACTTTTAATCACTTCAAAAGAAACAATTGCAGAGAGCTAACAAAACACGTCCTCTCTCTACAATGGCTGCTGTCGAACTTTCCGTGATAACTATGAGAGCAATGTCAAAAACCTCTGAGGGACAAAAAGAATGTCCAAGCATGTATTGTCTCTATACAAAATTGAATAGGAGTACCACAAAGATAGGATCGATTTTTACTAAGACCAGTTGTACTTCAATACTTAAAGGATAAGACATCCAAGGACACAGAATTCTTCCTGGGTGCTTTACTTAGCATTCATTATTATACCTCTACTGGGAGTGTGCCACTCCAGTGCAAGAGATCATGGTAGCTTCAATCCTGAGACACTATTCCACGAGTAGTGCATTCACTGGCCACAAAGAAAATTATGACTTTCTCTCCTCTAGGAAATCTTTGTTTGTCTCATAGGGTTTTTAATTAAACATTGTTTAATATTTTTACAAACTCTTTAAGTCACTAGTACTTTCATAGATTTTAGCAGTAAACTATAGCATAGTTAAAAAATAATCAACATTATTTCTATTAATAAACTCTGGTAAGAAAAAGCAGTTTCTATTTAAGCAAATTTGGATGTTTTATTAGAATAGTAATTTAAAAACTTGTTATCTTAATAAGAAAATAATACAATTAATTGTGAGGGTCCACCTTAAATTTGAAATTTGATTAACTATTTAAATGTAAAGGGAATCTTAATTTGTATACAAATACAACACCACTTCAATGGGTAATGTTCAGAAACATAATAATCACAACAAACACAGACTGGTGAGAATAGAGCTCCTCGTTGGTAGATATTCCAGCCTGAGAATGGTGAGTTTCACTGAAATTGGTCATAATTAAAAAAATAATTCAGGACGACATCATATTTTTCTTTGTTTAAAGAAATAATCTTTGAGAAGAACACAGCAGGTCTAAAAGTCTGACCATGAGGTGAAGTTTATTACTCTAGACTATCACCAGATTACCTACTAGAAAGAATTGGAGGCATGAAATTCAATAATCTATAGGTGTAAAAACAAAGAATTGGAGACAGATGAAACCCAAAGATATATATGGTGTCTATGCCAGAGAAAGGGAAACACTCCTGTAGAAGTACGAGGTTAGGTTTACCCTCTAGAAGAGAAATTATGCTGAAGTTTAGGTAGAATTTGTAACCACTCCAAAATACTAGTGGACTAAGATGAAAGGCTGATAGAGTGTACCTCAATGTGTGATTTCAGATGCTTAAGATAATGTATTAATTTTGACAGTAAGTGAGTTTCGAGTAATTTTAATCTTGAAACTGTGAGTTTTAGTGGATTTGACTCTATTTTTATTTACCAGCTGAGTTACTAAGAGAAGCTCTTCATTAGAGAGATAAAAAATTCTGTATGCATGAAGTATAATGGAAAAGATAGATTAACTCTTTTTTTAAATTTTCTGGCTGTAAGATTTTATGAGAAAGACCAGTAGAGGTTTGAGCACTAGCATTCAAGAATACTTGAATTATATAAGATTAGCCTTGAATAAACTACCAGGTATGCAAGTTTAAAATGTCGTTTATTTCTTAAAATATATACACAGTAATTTAAAAAAAAAGTATAATATATTTTATTCAAAGTACTGGCCCTCGCTTTCTACACATTTTGTCCATCTCTCGGGCAATATATGGATACCATTCCAAAAGAATGCTTCATCTTTATTTGAAATCCATTCATCGAGCCATTTTCGTACGTTTTCGAAATTGTTGAAGTGTTGCTCCGCCAATGAGTGTCCCATCGATGAGAAGAGGTGATAATCAGAAGGCGCCAGGTCAGGTGAATACGGCGGGTGGGGTAGGAGTTCCCAACCAAGCGAAGAAATCGTTTCCTTAGTCAATCTGGCTGAATGTGCAGGAGCGTTATCATGCTGAAGAATGACTTTGTTGTCGGTAGCGCTCGGTATTGACTGTTTCGCCGGGCTTGAGAAGCTCGTAGTAGACTACTCCCTTCTGATCCCACCACACACACAGCATTGTCTTCTTCCCAAAACGATCCCAAAAAGATCGCCATAAGTCTCAACAAAAATTCGATGACATTCAGATGCCTTTTTCTTTTGATTAAATAAGAAAATCATGACATGCCGCAAAATGCTCTTTATTTGGCTTAAAATTAGACATTTTTAACACCAAAGAAAGGTATGATACATCCACGTAAACGACTTAAAAACAACTGACTTTTGTAAACAAATGACTAACAAACAAAATAGCGTTTAGAGATAAGCAAATCCTTCAATAGGCTAAGAGCGCATTCTATTGGAATTAAAACGACATTTTAAACTTGCATACCTGGTATGTTGTGGATTAAGATGTATAGGAAATATATTAACAATGAAAGCAGGCAATATGTAGCCTTGATTAACTTTCTCATAAATTCAATATTTTACCAAGAATTATGTTCCAGCAATGGATTTGGGATAAGTCCCCTGATATGACAGGATTGGTCTAATTTACTAGCATTATCTTCAAAAGGAAGGCGAATATTATATCTACCATTTTTAATTCAATAGGTGGAAGACAGGTTACAGGCCATATCTTCAAGACTGATTGTGGGCTTAAATTGTGTAGGCTCCTAAGTAAATTTTGAAGTAGAAATTAGTAAGTTGCCAGAATGTGTTCTTAAGAAGAGTAGATATTAAACAAATATACTCCTTATGAATTTTTGACATAAAGGGGGTTCCGCCACTGGGAAAGATACAGCAGCTAGCTCTTCTGTTTCTGATTATACAGAAGCAGAAGAAGTGTGTCTGACGAGGACATCAACTAAGGCGGCAGGAATGAAATGAGAAGTAAATGCACGAGAGATTCGGGCACTTCTATCTGGGAAGGGTATCTATCTGGGATGGTACATCTAATAGTTCTACTGAGCTTCACTTAGCACTTTATGTTCCTGAGTTGAGATGAAGCAGCCAGATTAGTGGCTATATTAGAATGAATGATAAATGATTGATTCGGCAACTATTTTTCCCACTATAGTAGGAGGAATTTCCCACACCAGATAGAATTGCATTCTCAGACTAGTACTTTATCTGTCCTTTTAATTATTTAAATGTATCAAAGGTTTAACTGGCTCACAAAACTAGCTGAGCAAAAATATGCAATAGCTTGCCTTTCACACTACATTACCATAATTTTTCTGATTATCCAATTCATTGAAAATCTCTAATACATCAATTTTAATTAGTTAAAATCTGAACAGTTAGAAAAATCTTTTTAAAAATTATCAACTATATGTTCTATAGCATATTTATGTTCATAAAGGTTTTTATGTATATATATATTTTTTTTTTTTTTCAGCTTAAACTTAACTTCCAAACCTTTTTCGCCTTCAGGTCTTAATACATCAGTGACAGGACTTTCAAAACAAGGAAATGTAGGTATTCACTACTTCTGTTCTGTATAATTTCTTTAAAAAAGCCTTGCAAACCATTAACCATATAATTTATTTATATTTTAGGTTATAGCATCATCTGGTGTCACAGCTCTTGAAAAAGTATTAGTGAGAAAATTCTGTGAAGAATTTAATTATATTTATACTGATTCACGTTGCCAAACTTACTCTATTTTGGTTTTTAAAAACCCATTTAATTTAGTTAGTGATCATACTTTCAAATATTATCTTGCTCTAGCATCTAAAGCAGCTATAGTCGGCATAGAATGGGTTATTGAATCTATTAAAGCAAATACTGTTTTGCCTCTGGTAAGTTCATATATTTTATGGTTGAAGGAGGTTCATTGGCCGTCGAGTCTTATGCTGGAGAAATATCGAGTCTTAGTTTGGGTTTTGTCTAGGATCAGAAAATAAAATACTCTAAAATTGTTGGTAATTATTTTATTATTGTCAACATTTCAACTTGTAAGTCATCATCAGGGCTAAAATACATTACACTAATAAAATTATAGATTTAATTAAATAGACAGAGATGAGGTATGTTAAATGACAAAAAGATTTACTGATTAAACTAAACAATATAAATATGAAACAATATAAGTTATAAATGTTAATGTTATATGAAAAAACTTTATATGTACCAATAGTGATGTCTGGAGAGATCTCCGTGGGAAGTTTATTGTCATATCTCAGAGTCAAGAGCTAAAGTGAGAGACAACCAGTGAAAAAGGGGTAGGCATGTGGTTTTTGCTAATAGCACAAAGGGAGAGGGTCAAAGAATTCGTATCACAAATCTTAATGCTGTATTCATGCTGTTTTAAACTTTTATTAAGATGGTTCTTTGTTTGGCCACTATATGAAGTTGAACAATTATTATCTGAACATAAATAAACCTTCCTCGGAGATCTCTTCAGACATCACTATCAGTACATATAGTTTTTATATATAACATTAACATTTATAACTTATATTGTTTCATATTTGTATTGTTTAGTTTAATCTATAAGTATTTTTCTGTCATATAACATACCTCATCTCTGTCTGTTCTTTCCAATCTATAATTCTATAAGTGTATTGTGTGTATTGTATTTCAGCCCTGATGATGACTTACAAGTTAAGTCGAAACATTGGCAATAATAAAATAATTACCCAACAATTTCGGAGTATTTTATTTTTCTGATCCTGGCCGAGAAACCCTGACTAATTTCTCCAGCATCAGATATTTTATGTTGAGTAAATTAGCAGCATTTTATGTACTCACACACACTCACACACACATATATATATATGTATAAAATTAAAAACTCTCAACTGCGATGTATAATAACCAAGAACAGGTGGGATAAAGAGTGTAGTGCACACACAAACAGAAAAAAATCACATGATATATTTACCTATGGATTAAATACTAAGAATGTCATGAAAATAATTGTGAATCTTCTGCATAAGTTTTTTATTTGTATCTGAATAGCTGTATATAGTTTAAAATTTATTTGACCTATTAATATAGCCATGTACTTGAGGTGAAGCTTAAGGAAGTTACTGCAGAATTTTTAAAACCTAAATTGTACAATTAAAATATACAAATATTTTAAAATTAATCCAATAATATGCATTAAAGGTTCAATTCATTTTGGATTATGCCTATCTTATTAGCTAATTTTATTTCTTAACTCTTAATTTAAGGCTATGTGCTAGAAATGAACTTTTGGCTGTTTAGAATTTTAATTTAATTTATTAATCATTACTTAATATCTATTTTTTGAATTATTTCTGCATAAAATCTATATTTTGATTATTTCATTTTCCTTTCCAAATAGAGCACTTGATACACGGGGTAGGCAATTCTTCAATTTTTAAGAAGGGAGACAATGTAATAAGAGTTACTTTGTCTCACAACTACAGTGTTTCTTAGACTTCCTTAACATTTGACTAAATACTAATAGTTTTCATATTAATACAAGTGTGTTTTTTTATTGAGAATATAATTTATAATTATATAGCGCAGAAGGCAATCAGTGGACAGTGCTTGAGAGTATGTACCAAGAATATTAGATGTTATTGATCAGATTAAATGTGATCTTCAAGTTTGGAATAAGTCAAGCCATGCCACTTGAGATTTGTTAACAAGAACAAGATGGACATACTAGAAAACCTGGAAATATTCAAAACTAAAACATCATGCAATACAATAATTTATAGACAACTTAACATGCACTCAAACACCATATTCAGACTACTAATCTTTCTGAAACAGTCAAACAAACAGAATTAAGCAACAGACATATGACGGGCCCACTGACAATCTCACATAAATGACCTAAGACTGAATAACTCATGTAAAGTACACGTTACCAATCAAATTCATGTATACATACTGTTGGGTTAAGCTTATTACAATTTGTAATATGATTGCTCATGTTTATTGAATCAAGTTTTAAGTCATCAGTTTTCTTTCTAAGCATCAAGTCATTATTTATCCATAGTTTATTATCACACATGCTATCTAATAAGAAGGCCTAAGCAGCGCCTAACAAGATGTTAGGTACTTGCTGCGAAACTCGTTGCTGGAGAAAAACATGAAACCACCTGAGGAGTGGACTTAGATAGACTGGTCAACTTGGAGATGGAGATGTGAGAGGTACAGGACTGGAATCCTCCTCGACAACTTTCTTGAGGAGAATCAGGTAAACCAAGTAATTCACATTTGGGACCAGAGGCAGAGGAACTTGATCAGTTCGACTTGCCAGACTACGAGAAATCGTCATTTGATATTTTAGGCAAATTTGAAGTGTACTTCTTGGGCCAGATGAATTAAGTTTATGAAAGAAACAGATTTTTTAAGTGACTCCAAGAAGATAGTAAGTCAATTGAAAAGTTATAGCCTAATCTGTATTCAATGGTCTGTTGTTGAAATTTTAGACACCTTAGGGACGCTCTAATAATACACAAGGTCATAGAGGGCATCAGAGATATTCATCTGTCATAGAAGCTGCAATGTAAAAGTGGCCTGAATGGTGGGTTGAGGAGGAGGTCGAGTGGGCTGAGAAGGTTAGTTCCCAGCAACAGGCTATCAGGTTTAGCCCTAGAGTCCAGACAGTCCGGGTAAAGTAGACCAGGCATCTAGGAAACCAAGGCCCACTCTAGAGGGTATATGCCTGGCGAAAAAATGATGTATTATGATTACATATGTTTTAAGAGTAAAGTTTTAGTATTCAGTTTTCTTTCTAAGCATCTAGTCGTTATTTCACTCATGCCTCCTAAGAAGAAAACCTCTGCAACTCCTAACACATACAAAAATAGAATCATATGATCCTTAATACTTGACCGCTTTACAACAAGAGAGAAGAAGTCATGATCCCCACTAAGTGACTAGCCTAACGGACGGGAAAATCCATGGACTGACTAATTACAGGAAAGCAATCAATTGAACATTAGACTTTGCCTGAGAAATTATACAAGACTGTACAAGAAATGTAAGAGAGCCAGATAAAAATCTTACTACCTCAGCCGGGACTCCTGCTTTCCGGGCAAGTATGCTGACCACTGCACTTTGCAAACTTGGAAAGCAGGAACCCGGGTTTAAGTCCCAGCTGATAAGATTACGTAAGATTTTTTTCTGGCTCCCTTGTATTTCTTGTAAAAAATTTAACATGGGATTACATAGCACTACTATCATTATTTTTACAAGACTAAGTTCGGCATAAGGATGGCAGACTCGTGACAAAAACGCTCGCCATTAGGACAATGAAAACTGCCATTAAAGACAGATTTCTAAAGTAATTAATATAATAATAATATTTTTAACAAATTTATTATGAGGCTATTGATCTCATCAACAATGAAATAAAAATTTTACTTATAAATTTTAACTTCCTATGGAAAAAATTCAAAAATATAACTTATTTTTTGTTGTAGAGAAATTTCTTGTGGACAAAATGTAACAATTTATTGTTACAATCACCCAGAGACTTGTCTTCTGAACCTTTGTTTATGGGAATAACATTGGTGAAGCAACTTCTTAATTCTGGATACCCTGGTGCTGAGGCCATCGAGGTATTCTTACCAATCACATTCATTAAATGATTAAACTCTACTCATATATCTAGGCCAAATTCTTATTTATTCTTATCCAAAGCTTTTTTGTTTGATATAAAAGTATTATTGTTATATGTGAAGAAATCAAAAGACCTTTGCCCTCATGCCCATGTTCCCTTCAGGTTATCTTCTTTTCCATTTTGAGGTGGAATTTACTGAAATTTTCATTGCTAACTATACTTATCAGAATAGTCATTGAAGAAGATTATATTCATTGATCAAATTAAATATTTAGGTATTCTTTGTAAATATTTTTTGCTGCTAAGTGTGCTTCTTTGAAAATTAATCAAAGTAAATTATTTTCTGAAGAAAAACTGGCTTATTCTGAATCCTATGAATCTTAGAAATTGCTTTTCCTGCTTAACTCTTAAGAGATTCACAGTTTCTCTGTGAGAATCAATTAACTGTATAATTCCTCCAATACTGGAGACAGGCGGTATTTTAAGGGCTGACAAATGAGGAAAAGCATATTTTTCTTACCAGGATTATATGTTGTTTTTTACATTCACTTCAGGACATACTTTTGTTTCTGATCACTGCTGGCAATTAGCTCACTTTAACCATTAGACAACTACCTCTTAATAAGCCATATTACAGAATGCCCAGGTACTAAGGTACAACTGGTTGACCTTGGAGGAGGGGGTACCAAAAAGTTAGTCAATGGTGGGGAAAAAGTAATAGCTAGGAAGATTAAGCTGAGATATAATGAAAAGATAGATTAAACACTTGAACAATTTACCTGCTTTAAATTGAAATAAACCTTTGAAAAAATATCGAATTTGAAAAAATTTGCAAAGGTTTTACTGCTTTGTAAAATCAAATCATATTGAAATTTTTATCTAACTGCTGTCACATAATTGAAGTCATTTTTCATTGAAAATTGTTAGCTTATGTATCATTAAAATCCTAATTAAAAAGTTAATAATTTTATTAATATACTATTTATAATCTTGGGTATTTCTAATTTTAACTATTACTTATTTTTCATTTTTTAAATAAGATTTTTTCTTAGTAATATTTATTATTTATTTTTGTAACTTTTATTATTTTAAACTTTACTTTCTTGTTCTAGCACCTCTTGAAGCTAACTGGAGCTTTTCTAGTAAATGACATATCTGATGTTGGAAACTCCCCCTGCCCAAGATTTATTTTGTATCAGGATGAACAACAGTTGACCAGTCAATTGCTGAGTAGGTACTTGTTATGTATGCTTAAACAGCCATTTCCAATATAATGGTTTATGCAAACCCTTTTTTTTTTTTCAACCAATTGGACCATTTTACTTGAGCAGGTTAAATTTTGTGGTTCAAATAGAAGTGTTTATATTGGTAAAGAAAATGAAGAGATTCTTTAGAAATAGATAGTTTATTTAATCATATTAAATTTATGTATTAACATAATATTTAACTAAATTTTAATATTGATATAATAAATGTAATTTGANATAACTTAATATAAGTTTATGTATTTAATAGTATTACATAGAAAAAAATTGTATTTAAATAAAATTTATGTAATATATACTTAAATACAAGTATAGTCACATACTTAAATGAAAATTATTCAGAGGTAAATTTGTTGACTGTCAAGTTTTATGAAGAGGAGAGGATTGTGAGGAATTCGGTCTTGGTAGTTGAAGAATTAAAAACTAATTTGTAAACAAAAAAGTTTTTTCTCTCAATATTTTGGCCTGAATTTCAGGCCTTCATCGGGGTTGAATATGAAAAAACACAAAATTAATATAGGAACATGCTTATTTGTCATAATCTAACAAATGAATAAATAAATGAAAATATAAAATTGTGTAATTGACTATATAAAATGCATGGATACTGAACTTATGGGAGAGAAAAACATTGTTCATAATATTCTGAGAATAACATACCAAAAAGTGTGATGGTGAGAGATCTTAATTTTTTTTCCCCCCCATATTTAGTCCTAATGAAGGCCTAAAATTCAGGCCGAAACATTGACTAAAATAAAAACTTTTGGTTGCAAATTAGTTTTTAATTCTTTAACTACCAAGACCGAATTCCTGACAATTCTCTCTTCATAAAATTTATTTAAATAGGATTGGTATTTGGAAAAATCTACAATCATTCATTAACTTAAAATTTTTTTTTAAAAACTGTCATTATCAGATTGAATCTCTTATTTTATCATTCCCGTATCTTACTTATGTTGATTTTTTCAGGTTAAAAGTTACTCCCTCTTGCCTTCTTATTTAGGCACAATTCCTGTAATTTTAAAAAATGACAGTTTTTCAACAAAATATTTGCATTGTATCTTTGACATAAAATATAATTAATACTCTAAGTATAGTCCATTGTTACTATCACCATTAGCCATCTGCTAACTATTTGATTGGTCCTTCACTGATACCATTCCTTGGGATAGCTGTAAAAGAACTCTTGAACCGCAATTTCAACTTCTGCAAAATTATCAAATTTTTTCCCTTGAAGAAAATGGCTATGGATCAAAACTAGTAGTAATCCGATGGTGCAGGGTCTGGACTATATGTTGTATGAGGCAGGAGTTCGAACCCATCAAGTTCCTTAAACTTGTCTCTGACTCAATGGGAAATGTGAGGACAAGCATTATCTTGTTGGAATAAAACTCCATTCTGGTTGATCTAAGCAGGATGACACTCAGACAACTTCGCTTACACTCTTTGCTATAGAGTTCAGAATTTACAGAGGAGCAAAATTGTTATAAACAACACTTTAAAAATCCCCCCCCCCCCTAAAAAAATAAACAAACATGGATTTTTTCAAATTGTCCCTTGGCAGCAACCTGAAAAGCAGTTTGACCACAATTTAGTCATTGTTAGATGGACGGGTATTCAGACGTTGCCAGTAAACCACTTTTTATCAAAGGGAATAATCTTCTGGTAAAAGCTCATATCAGAAGGATTTTTCACAAATTTCTTTCACAAAAGAACACCTTCCCCTTCTTATTTAGTAATTTCCTGATTTCTTGCAGCGGCTGCGAAATTTTTCCCCAGTAATTTCTTAAAATTAGGAAAATTTCATTGGCATGGTTCTTCTTTGAAACAAACTGCTTAATTAAGTTTTTTTTTAGAAGTCGAATGGTCAGAATGCTCTAACGATTTAATTTTAATGGAATGGAAGTCGATTTAACAAGCTTTCAGAATGGTCTAAAGGGATTATTAAGTATTAATAAGTATTAAAACAATTATAGCCCTTTGAAATCTTGAATTCAATATAACGCTTTTTTTTTTTTTTTTTTTTATACACCCCTTTAAAATTCATGTTTAAGATATTTATTTGAATGAGCCACATAGACAGAAGATATTCTTTCTTATTATGATGATATACTTTCTTTTTATAATACTATATTCTTATAACATATGAAAAAGGTTACAGAATTACACATTGTTTTAATTTGGCTGCTGAAATTTGTGATACTAAGTGTGGGTTGTGCTTAAAAAAGAAAGTATCGATGCCTAGTAGGACATTGACATTCAAATTGTTGATACATAATGTAGCCTGCTTTAAATTTTTTTTTCTCTTTTAGGTAAATGTAGCCAGTATTCAACTGTCGCTGTCGATCTTAGATGGATCTATGATTGTCTCGAACGCAATGAGCAACTACCAATATCAGAATATCAGTCTAGCACATTTTCGATGTCACCTGAAATTTACAGAATTTATCATATTCCCCCATCACTTTTTTCTGATGAATGATAAAAGACTTATTTCACATTTGTTTTAATGCCACAGATGAAAAAAAAAAAAAGAAGAAATCACAAAATACTGGCATTAAATCTTTTAAGATATTTTTAAATTGCGCAGTGGAGGGGTGGTGGCTTTACATTATTTTTATTCTCTATACTTATTGAGTTGTATTTTAATAATAAAAAAAACTTTATTTTTCTCTATGAAGGATTTTAATTTGTTAACGGCATTTTAGTTATTAATTTGTTTTAAATGCTTCAAGTTATTAATTTGGTATGTTTTATGGCTTTATGAATAGAATTTCACTTACATAGATGCTACTTATATTTTTGTTTGGCATTCTGCAGAATTATTAAAAATTGTAGCATTAAGATTTTTTTTTTTTAGCCTTTTGATCATTGTTGTTTAAGAAATTTGTCTAACTTTCTTGCTAGCTTTCATTTAAACGATACTTTTTTTTAAAAATGATTTTAAATTCCCAGTGACAAAAATTATTAAGATTGGGCTCAAAGACTAAATATTTTCATTATTCTGTGGTACAATAATTTTTATGGAAAATTATCTCCATAAATATCTTCATTCATATCCAATAAGATTATGAAATTCATACAAAATTGAATGGAGTTTTATGGTGAAAAGAATGTCTTTTTAAAAATATTTTGTAGATTATGAAATGGCTTATTTATTTGCCTTTGAAAATTTTCCTGTGGGAAAAGAGGAAATTTATGTAAAATTACTAATTTATTTTTAGCTGCTTTCAAAATGGGTTATAGTTTAAAAATATATTCTTTCTGGAGTTCATGGTTTTTAAATGAAAGTGGTTATTGTTCTATTCAATGTACAAAGAATTATAATACAGAGTTTCAGGCTGAAATGAGTAGGACTCATTAAATTGATAACATGAGGGGTCTTGTAACCTTTATATAAGTAATATATTCTGATTCTGACAGAATAAGCCCAATTTTATTGTTGCACTTTTTCATAGGAAACCTATGAAAAAATGCAACAATAAAATTGTAATGGTAATTAAAAAATGATATATTTACTTCTTCTTATAATCGTTTTATATAACCATCCACCCCCTCCCCCTCCACCCATTCCTTAAAAAAACTAGCATGCTTAGAGTCCTCTCCCTTTCCTGGGTAGTGTTATACATAGGAATATAACTATCATTTATTTGTACCTGAAAAAATATTTTAATAGTAATTTTTTTATACTTAAATTTATTTTGTTTATTATAGTTTTACATGGTTGGAGTAATGGTAAATGTCAATGAAAAAGTTAAGAGTTTAATTTTTTTCAAAAATTGTATATGTCTTTCTTTACACTTATATTGTATTTACATGTACTGTTTGTTATTTTTCTTTGTCAATATTTGTCACATTTATAAAATTATTTATTTTTCGTGTGATATTGATTTTAATGTATTTCATTCATATAGTATAGTTTTAGTTTGGCGTAGTATTTTTATTTGTTTTGTATATTTTAGTGTAGAAAAAATATAATGATCTGAGTAGGGAAAATACTTTTTGTAATTAACTACAAGAATATGAATGATTTGATTTGGCTGTGAGCTCTGGAAGAAAAAAATTGTGATTATATTTTTCAATTTGTAGAGTGTGGCTTTGAAAAATGTTCTTTTTCATTATGAAAATATATGTTGCTTGCAATAGATAATAGAATTTAACTTGAGAAAATTATTTTTGTATATTTTTAACTGTTTTGTTAATTTTTTTATTATTTAATATTAACCATTCTAAAGCTTCTGGGACAAAGAAAATTCAGGGAGAAGTTATAAATATTTAGTTTGCTACACATTTCTAGTACATTTTTACTACATGCTTAGCGCTCTCACCGCAAGAGTCCCACTATTTAATTTCAAAGTAACTAATGGTATGGATAACAAGTGGTAGTTGAGCTTTGAGATGGTTTGTTTTGTTTTTAAACCACTCACCACATAAGAATATATTAAAAGTGTTAAGAACTTCATCTTTTATCATTTCCCTTGATGGTTTTCATTCATAAATAATGTAACTAAGTCACAAAGAAAAAAGAATATTTAATTTGCATTAAATGGTACATTTCTGGGATAACATGTCATCCTCAGCAGTAAACAAAATTATATTTGAATTATTAATATTTTGTTTATTAATTATAGTTTAAGTAAGATGGTTTAATAATGGACAAATCTGTTAACTTATAATTGTTTTGTTGTTGTTATTCATCTTTCAAGGATTAATTTTTGAGACTGAAGAAAGAGATAATCAGTTTAATAAATAGATCCTTTAAGTGACTTGGTAGTGGTTGGTAGGAAGGAGATCCTTCCCTTCTTGTAATAATAATTATGACACTTCTTATATAATTATGTAATAGTAATTTCCCTTCTTATGATAATATTCATTACAAATAACAATATTATTTATTTTTTATACTTTGGGACCTAGTTTTATTATTTGACCTAGTTCCATAATTTATATCACAATAAATTAATCATTGAAATTAAAAAAAAAAAATCTATTATTTCATTTATTATTCTTTGTTAGTTTATCACATTTTCATAATCTTAACAGTGGCTATTTTAAAAGTTACCAAACATTTTACAATATGCAAGCCTTAAGTAAATAAGTAATACATAAAGTAAATACTGATCTACCTCAATAGCTTTAAGGGAAGAAAAACCTGCTTGGAATACAAAATTTTAATTTTGTTTAACTTCTGTAACCTTTCATATTGACTTCTTAACATTAAATCATACTGAGAAAATAAAGTTTAGGAAATTCCCCTTTAAAAAAAAAATTCTGTTAGTGCAAAAAGAACATTTAATTTTCTTTACTACATATTATTAAATAATGAAGAAATACTATACCTTAAGTTATTCCATCATTATTTTAAAAAGAATAATTGTTCTTAATTACCTTACATCTTTGTAAAATAAAATTGATTAAAATTAATTCATTATGTCAAACTGCTATTTGAGTGTATTTATTGTTTCACCTCTGGCTAGAATAACTGCTCGCATCATCTATAATTTATTGTGAAATTTGATGAAATCTATTTATCTAAATCCTAAGGCACAGATTCACTAAAACCTTCACATTGTTTACTACCTCTAATATTTTTAGAGATAATTTTATATTGTACGATTATCAACAGTTAAAAACAAACCTTATTAAGAAAATTAAATCCTATATCCTTTACTTACACTAATAATTCAGAAGGCTTAGTCTATTCAAGTTATATCCAAAATATTTCAAGTATCACTTACTTAATGTTGAAGAATATTTATAAATCTTCAAATTATTAAAAATCAAATGAGTTACATCTACCTCCATTAGTTTTTAATATTGTTTATACTACCTTTGTATTGGTTGTATTTTTATATTATTATTATTATTTTAAATTTTAAGTTGATTTTTTTTTAATAGAAGTAAATAAGCTCTAATATTTTACAGATCTTTTATATTTGATAGTGTATTTTCATTTTAGGTCATGTTTAGTTTAGGTTGTATAGATTATTAAAAATTTAGAATCATGTTATTTTTGTCATATTAAATTAAAGGTAATTTTATAGTATATCTCAAATGTCTGAAATGATCAAAAATAAATAATAACTATCTCTAGCTATAAATCAAAAGAACTGTTTACTGTACTTAATAAGTTATATAAATTCGATGGTCTAATAGTTAAAAAGGTGTAACACAAGAATTCATGTTTTCCTCACATTTAGTTTCTAATAAAATAAGCAGCCACAGTGATGTCCCAAGGCATGGCTGTCAATAAAGAAGCTGATCTACTTATCCCCAGGAATCTACATTTTTATTCTCTTAATTTTTTGTGGGGGGACTCTCCCCTTATGATTTTTTTCCGAAGTGTGTAATAAAACATTCTATTGCACAACACATCAAGACCTCCAGAATCCTCTCTCTAGTTTTCTATCCAATGTAGCTGTCTTCCATTTCCATGCTCTCTGCAGAGTTACAGCCATTGGGCCACCCAATTCAGCTTTGGTCTTCCTGTTCTCCTTGCTCTGTACATTTCCTCTAACAGGATCCTTTTTAGGATGACACTCTCATTTATCTCAGCCAGCCCATCTCAACCTTGCTTGACACCCATATCTTGCATCAGGTATGTCATAAAGAGTATATAACTGCTGATTATTTCTCCATCTCCAATGAATACCCATGTAGGGTATGCGGCTGCGATATATAGCAATTAAGAACAGGTGGGATAGAGAGTGCAGTGCACACAAAAAAAGGAAAGTAAAATTTTCAGGGATCTCTCGCCCTTCATCGGTAAGTAGTGAATAGACTTGAACCTAGTCTCTCTTCACTTCACTTCTCATCGATGAAGTGCAAGAGATCCCCAAAAATTAAAAATTTTACTCCTAGTCATTTTTTATTTTTTTGTGTGTGCACTGCACTCTCTATTCCACCTATTCTTGATTACTATATATTGCAGATGCGAGTGTTTTATTTTCTATATATACCTTATGTGTGTGTATTATATATATATATATATATATATATATATATATATACA
>KZ807033.1:214759-231275 GCA_000696205.2 Oncopeltus fasciatus
GGTATGATTAAGATAAAATAATCTATTATTATTCGAAGTGGGACTTGAATGAAAATCTACTTAGAGAACTTTCATTAAAGTTTATAATTAACACAGTTGCGCCATCTTTCTTAATTTAATTTTTTTTATTTCAAAACTTAATCTAAGGTCCACCCGCAAGAAGAATAACTAACAATTTAATTATTTTACTCTTTAATTACTGTAGTAAAATAACCCTTTTCCTTCTTTTATTTATCAAAATGTTATCTTCAAAAGTGGAGAATTTCAGCCGCCTGAATTAATATTCAATAAACTTTATAAATAAACTACTAATTATGTAACCTTCCAAGGTAGACAAGAAAATGTGGTAAAAGGTAAGATCGCTCAAGTACTTTCCTACTCTTGCTAAAGCCGTAAATTCTCAGTTCTGCAATACCCTGGGTCAATAATAATAAACACCCAAGGATAAATCAACCCCAACCTCACCAGAAGATATAATGGGGATGAAAATGGATGGTGATTCAATAAAGTCAAAAAGATGGGAGAGAGTCACCCATTAACAAGGTCGAACTGAAAAATCATTACAATAGTCGTTTTTATTAGTATTATTAGGAACATTTATACAACAAAATGTGTGTGAAATGTAATTTTTTTAAATAATAATAAAAAATTCTTAAGTGTAAGAAGAGATTGCTAAAGATGGCATTTAGGAAAGATCTAAGAAGGTTTTTTCTTCCCATTATACCCAGTTCATGATCATAATTTTAATTATTTGTTTACGAGAGAATTAATTGAAAAAGGATGGCGATAAGAACCCCAATTTTCTCTCTAAAGGTAATATTTTCAAGAAATATCATGGTAAAAATAATTCAGGGACGCCTGGGTAGCTCACGGGTTCCGTTAGGGTACTCCAATCCTAGCGCTGCAGGTTCGAATCCCACCCAGGCAGGCAAGGCTTGAGCCATGGATGTTTAGAATGGGCAGGCAACCTGGCAACTCTCCCTCCATGATTACAAGTGGACGAAAAGTAGGCTAACACTTAATAAAATAAAAAAAATGTAGTGTCAATCAAGTCCTGAATACTTTAAATATATAAAGCTCACTAAACCCCTTTCACTCTCTCTCTCTTTCTCTTTCTCTATTGTTTTCTTGTTCCTATGATTCTAATACATAAAATTTTAAGCCAAATTATGATCCTAATATCAATCAATTTAAATATTTAAATTTGAACAATCACTTTTATTATATATATATATATATATATAAACACACACACAAAAAAAAACTTACAATGCATACAATTTAAAAAAAAAAAGTATATACACTGGATAAAAAAAGTCTGGAAACACTTCCTATCTTTTGCACTTAATGCTCAGCCTAACTGAAATAGGATATTTCCCATAATGAAACTAGTTTTATTTTACTTAACAAACAATGAACCTTTATTTGAACAAAATCCAACAATGAAGATGGGCGAAAATAATTAATAACAAACATAAGAACAAAAAATAAACAATAAGTCTGGAAACAGTGGTAGCTTACTTGTACATAAATAAAATCACTTATAACTCACTACTGATTTACTATTAGAAGCTTGTGGGACCTTCTTCATTCCTAATCACTAGCAATAATCGCTTTTTCATCGATTTGACCAGATCAGTAACTTCTGTTGGAATCCTCTCCCATTCTTCCAGTAAAGCTGTTTTCAGTCCATCTTTGTTAGTTACTCCTCTTGCTTTTACTCATCGGTTAAGTTCATCCCATAAATGCTCGATGGGGTTAAGGTCTGGGGACTGAGGAGGTGTCTTGAGCTGTCTGTGTGCGTTGTACAACAGCCACTCCTTTGCTCTTGTAGCAGTATGCTTCGGGTCCTTATCCTGCTGGAAGACGAAAGAACTACCAAGACCCAATTTATTGGCACTTGCTCGCAAATTATTTGTAAGAATAATGTCAATGTAGACATGTTGGTCCATTAATCTATTAATAACATGCAAGGCAGCAACTCCCTTTGTACTCATACAGCCTTAGGCCATAATACCACCTCCTCCATGTTAGAATGTGAGTCTCAAGTTTTTTGTTTTCATCGCTTCATTAGCTTTGCACTACACTTTTTGTCTGACCCAAATAGGTTAAACCTGCTTTTGTCTGAGAAAATAATGGATTCCTAGAACGATTGAGACTTTTGCAAATTCCAAATGTCATATATGATTTAATTTACTGATGTGCGGCTTCCTTCTAGGAGTACGGCCGAAAAAACCACTTTCCCCCACAGTTAGTGAACTAACTGTTACTCCATAGTCACGTGGCAAATTTGTAGCGATGGTCTGAGTGCTTGTGCATGGACAGTTTTAAGAATTACTCGTTTGAGATGCTTATTCCCTAACAGATTTATTTTGATTTCGCAAGGAAACAATTAATTCACAGATTGACTTTGGCACTTCCATCATGTAAACAAAACTAAGACTAAAACAATTTCTATTCATAAATAGAAACTAAAACTTAAGATGAAAATAAGTTTCTGGCCTTTCTCTTAAAAGCCTATGCTGAGAATACTTAGTTATCATTGAAATTTGTAAAAAAAATTTTAGTACAAGGAAATAGAATAAAAAATCTAACTGTCCCAGCCAGGGCTCGAACCTGGATCTCCTGCTTTCCGAGCCGGTGCACAGTTAACTTTTTTATTCTGTTTCCTAGCTCTAAAAATTGTTAAAATTTAGGTGGGATTAAATACCACAAAAAAAAATTAATAAAATTGAAATGTTTTGTTAGTTATGATTACACAAGTGTTTCCAGACTTATTAGCACTAGGGGAAATACTTTATATTTCAATCATTTCTCTTAATGATTATATTCCTATAATTCAATGCTATATTAGTATAATAAATAAAAATTTAGTCTGCTGAGTATTATAAGAATAGTTTCAATAAAAAATCTATAGAATTTCTGACAATTTGTCTGAAAATTGTATAGATAGATTTTTCTTATGGTAAATCTGCTAAGACAGAGAGAAAATAAACATACATTTGAATGCAGTTTTCTACAGGTGAGAAGTACGCTGACCCACAATTTTATTTACCTCACTTTTAATTATTTAGAGTCATTGAAGGAGTAGCTTTCATTAGCCTATTATTCACTCTATTACTTTTCGATAAGAAGTAGCCATCATATTATAAAATCTATTTTATTTTACGATAAAAGCTCACCGGGAACAAGTTTCATACATTTAAATAGAGAAAAACGAGATCAAAACCCTCTACTGATCTGCCGCCTTCTAGATAACACTTAGTGATGCTTTACAATGTTTGGAGTGCTGATTTACTTCGTATATATGTATGTACATATAAAATATTTATGTATGATACATAAGCAGTGTGAACACAATAAATCCCTCAGCACTCTGACTCATTTCTTTCATATAATTTAAAGTCAAAAGTTACTTCAAGACACCTTAAATGATATGCACTGCATTTTGGAGAATTGTTAAGAACCACATTTAGATTTAATACTTTTACGAAAAAATTATTATCTGAAAATATAAATGTACTTCAGCCCATTTATTAATAAGATGAATCACATGATCTTAAATTGAAAATATTCTGCAGTATTAGTAAAATGTATACTAATGGATATTGATATATTTATTAATTTTAAATTGCAACATGTTACTTAATGGTTCGTACTTTTTAAATAAATAAAAATCGAAACCAGTTATAATTATGGACCAAATAAACCTGATAAAATATCTTATTTTTTAAAAGTTATTTTAGGCTAATTTTGTCCTAGTTTTTTGGAGAAAATTTCCAAGGCCATTTGTATAATTCTGTAGAAGTTCTTGGATTAAACCCAGCTTATTTTGTTTTATGTCATTCATTTTTATCATTTACTTTTCAAGAAATGACCGCAATTATTTTTACACGCAATTCGTAATTTATCCGATGTACTCTCGTGCTAATGATACTCGAACTGCTTAAATTTAATTTTTTCTTGATATTTCAGTTTCTCGCGAATTGTTTTCTAATGTTGGTGTATTTTAAATGTGTTTCTCCTTCCCTTGAGAGATGTGTAGGTGCGTGGCAAATCCGGTATATTATCCCAAATATCTCTCTTTTCCTGTGAATTTGTGTTCCATGTTAATCTTCACTTTTTTGGACTAAGGTAGACTTTATTTTTATTATTTACTTTATACATATTTTTAAAGAAAGAAATTAGATAATATTGAAAACAGAATAGGATGAAATTTATTCCCAAACCTTATATTTGTACATTGCTTGTTTTTAGTGAGTTGTCTTGACAATTTTTTTTATTTTATTTTATTTTTTTTTTTTGCAAATTTGATATTTTCTCCAATTCTGTATGAGAAAGGACTTAAAAATCTAATAAATTAATATATATATATAGACACACCTGTATGTTTATATGAGAGAATTTGTGTATATTTAGTTCAGACATTTACTCAGTACATTACTTTAGTTTCTGATTAATGTAACATTTCGGAAGTAACTTCAGAAATTGAATCTTTAGTACTCTTTAATTTTAAGCTTTAGGAGCCTTAGTTTAAAATAAAAAAAACTCAATAAGAAACACAATTAAAATTTCTCATTATATTATAATGAAAATTCAAAATTATTTTCCGTAAAATAAAAAAGATCTGTATAAAGAATGTATGTTTACTTAAGAAAATTTGATTGGAGCCTTTTAGTCATCACAATTGTTGTTTATGCTAAATGAATCTTCATTGATCTACTATTTTAATAAGAAAACTTAATAGGCTTACCTCAAATTCAAATTTTAATTATAAGTATTTAGTAATTATGATGCTGACCAATTGTGCTAGTATGTAAATATTATTTTTCATTATATTTATTTTTGCTTAATACATTATACACANTGTCAACTAATATTAATTAATTTTATGGAAACAACTTCTTTAAATACTTAGTTAATTGTACATGAAAAGACGTAATTATGTTGTAATCAAAATACAGAACACATGAAAACTCAAAGAAGGTAAATTGCCTTGAAGAGCTGAATGGCGAGCCTTTGCTATCCCTTAGCTAGCATTTGCTAACCCTTAGCTTAGCTGTCCCTTAGCTTAGCTTAGCTATCTCTTAGCTACCCTATGAATGCTGGGAGCTTATGGAGAGAATGCCTGCAGGAATTGAATAGTCTATAAGACACTTCTCACACAATGACAAGTATAAATATATCCGGGAAGAAAACAACATAAATAAAAAGTATGTTATGGACTTAGTGTTGGCACGAAGAGGAGAAATAGGATTAGTGTTGGATGCTCTAGTAAAGAGGAGATTTGAGGATAGAAGCGGTCACAATCTTTTTGTGGTAGCCATAATACAGTCTGGCAGACAGAAGAAAACATTATACCAAATAAAAAGATGTAAATTGAATTCTGCAGGCTGAGAGGGTAAGAAATGGCCCAGTGCTACCAAGAATAGCTCGAAAAAATACCGAAACCAGAACGGCTATGCGATAGTGAAGATATCTTGAATCTGATCTATGGCTCACAAGACTTACATTAAACAATAATTGAAGGGAATAACAGAGATTATAATGATTATCGAAGTATGTAGTATGTAAAATGTATGTCCTCTAAAGTTTGCTGTAGACTAGCCGGGAAGATTGTTTAGGGAAGCACTCCCCCACCATAATTTAGATAAGTAGCAGGTAGATCAGCCCTGGTAGGGAACATTGGCCTAATAATCACGAAGACTGGGGAAACCGGCACTTGAAGTCAGGACCTTTAGCATACGACCTACATTCAATAACCACTGCACTACAGGGCCGGGGCTCTCCCCCTGAATTTTACCAAAGCAATATTTAAAAAAAAGAAGAAAAAAAAGAGATTTAAATACATATTAGTGATTTAATTAATCAAGGATAGGTTATACACCAAGATTTTACCAAACAGTATATGTGTGTATGCATGCATAAATATAGGGAGAGAGACTCATCACTCCTCACTAATGAAGGGCGAGAAATCTCCCCAAAATTTTATGCATAGTAATTTTTTTTGTGTATGTGTTCATTACACTCTTTCTTCCATTTGTTCTCATCTACTATATATATATATCAAGAACAAGTCGGATAGAAAGTGCAGTGCACACACAAAAATAAAATATCACAAGGACCAAAATTTTCGTGGATCTCTCGCCCTTTGTCGGCGAGGAGTGAAGAGATACTAAACTGTGGGAGTTGTGCCAACACCGACACAGTAGTGTTTCTTCACTTCTCACTGACGAAGGGCGAGAGATCCCCGAAAATTTTGCTTCTTGTAATATTTTCTTTTTGTGTGTGCACTGCACTTTCTATCCGACCTGTTCTTGATTACTACACATCGCAGCCGCGAGTGTTTCATTTTCTGTATATACTTAAAGGATATTTTAAATAAAATACGCTGCCATGTATATTTTACCCCCTATCCTTTAATAAGTATAAAACAAGAAATAAACTATTATTTTTCCCCTCCCGTTTCTTTTAAACATTTATGGTTAGATTTTGCTTAAAAATTAGATGTTGGTGTAATTTTATAAGTATTTTAAATTAAAAAATGAAATGAAGAATTTGGAGGCTTGTTGTATCATGATTACTTAAAATTTTATACAAATAAAAAAAAATATATGATTTAGTCCTGCACACTTGCGTGGTGAGCATTATACATATGGTACCCTCAGCCTTACTCATTATACATATGGTTCACACTCTTTACATTCTTAAAAGTAAAGACATTTTTTTAATATCAGAGAACTGAGGAAAATTGGGTTACTGAAAATTTACAAGCATTATAATTAACTATGTTCTTAAACCCATTGTGCTTTTATAGGTCAGTTGGGATGTTCTTGATATTAACACCAATGCGCATGTTCATGTTGGTATGCTTTTTATCTCCTTTTTTTAAAATCACATTGTCAATTATATCTCTTCTTTTTTCAAGAAAATTTTAATTTTATCTCTAGATACAAAATCTCTTTAACTCTTTAGCGAAATGAAATCTTAATGTATTAAGGTTTAAATTTGAGAAATAAAAATTATCTAGACTATTTTTCTTATTTAAAAAAACGAAGATACCATATTGTAAATTTGGGTCTTCCCTGAAACCCCCTTCTCCTCGTCCGATTTCAATCGAAAACTAATTCCCATTATTTTACAGGCGGACGCGGATATATTCTGTTGAGATATTTCAATCAATATCACACCAAATTAGTTTCCCCCAAAAGATGAATGGCAAAAGCAGTGTGCTCCTTCCAGAATAATTCTAATACATAAAAATAACTGAATGTGAAAATGGGTAGATATCACACTTAGTAAACTGAGGGCGGCATTTCACCCCTATCCCAGGTTGGATAGTCGCCTGACTCTGCTCCTAGCGAACTAAGTTCGCATAGCCTTACGTCTCTATTGTAGTTCTTTGAATGGAAAGAAGAAGTGAATTAGTGATGATAACACTGCATCGAGGGAACTGAGTCATTATAATGATGTCTGGTGACCAGGTATTGTGAACGAAACATCAAGAACTCTCCTAGGTTGTTCCTATGAAGAATCATAGTTCCTTTTTGTCCTTTGATTCTACCTGAAGACATGAGGGACGGGCTCTTCGTACATACTTGAGTCATTCGTCCTCTCGAAACTACCGCAATTAACTTTTGCAGAAACAATAGACTCTTAGCTTTCATGGCATATTATTCTTCATTAGAAGATCAATGTTAATGGTCTCGAGTTCCAATAATAAAATTTTAATTATTTTGAGTACTAGAGAATTTGTTGGGGTGCGGTCAACGTTGATTAAAAAAAATACAATTAAAAAAAAAATGTATTTTTTATTATCTGCCGACGTTTCGGCTTACAATGTTAGACTTGATTTACCCACTGGGAAGAAGGGTAAATTAAGTCTTACAGACACTTACAATGTAAGCCGAAAATCGGCAGATATTAAAAATACTTTTTTTTAAATTGTTTTTTTTTTTTTAATCAATCTTGACCGAACCCCAACAAATTCTCTAGTACTCAAAATAATTAAAATTTAAAAAAAAATAAATTTTCTACTAATCATCTCTACGTTCATAATAACCTAGATGTTGAACGCCTAAACAAATACATACGAGTATCTATCTACGGTCAAAACTCTCCATTTGAACTTTAATTATTTTATTTAAATTGGAACATTTGAAATAACTGAACATCGCCCTATCCCCTAGGAATACAAGGAATATAGTAAAGCAATTTATTCATACGTTTAAGAGGAGAGAAGAGGCTTATCGCTGCAATATCTTGTTTTCTTATTGAAATACTTTACAAAATATTGTTGGACAAGCTCCCGAGGGACTCTTTCAAAGATGACGTCCACCAGTGTTTAAATTATATTTTATATATAAATAAATTGTGCTACAATTTGTTAGTACAAATAAATAAATTTAGAGTTATATATTTATAAACATTTACCAGTGTAATAGAAGTAGTAAAGCCTGGTCCTTAGCTTAGCTTAGCTACTCCGTAGCTACACCTTAGCTATCTTAGCTAACCTTAGTTACCTAAGCTTACCTAGCTAAGATAAGTACGTATTAAGGATAGGTATCCATGGAGAAGCTATTGTTAGTGCCTCTGTGCGAAGAAAGCCAAGCCTCCATTTCCTGAAATTATCTGGAGTCCCTCAATGGAGGAAAGAGGTCGAGTTACTGGGTGCGCTACTGGTGCTCAGTAATCAGCTTGCTATTCAGTACCCACCCACCCCTATCTGTCTAACTTCCCTCTTCCCTGGGGCTATCCACAGGTCTTCACCATTGGCGTGCTGGAGCTACTAATATAGTACATTCAAATACACCGAATTCATTATTTCAGCTTATTTTTGTAAACTGTTGGACATGTTCGTTAATGACTAAAATCGTGGGAGGGAAGATCAGACGAAAACCAAAATTTAAAATCATAATATCTTCGCTATTATTAAAAATAAGAAGAAGAAAAAAATCAGTATATGCAAAAAATGTAATTTTATAACCTTTATAAAACGCGTATTAGGAAAGAAATTAAAGACTAATTTGTAGGTTTTGGGAGAGATTTTTTTTTTTTTCAATACAGAAAACAAATTTTTTATTAAAGCTTTTCATAGAAAACCAATAATCTTTCTGGTTAGAGGTGGGCCAAAATTTATAACAGTAATATCTTCGTTCTTATTTGAGTTAAAAATTGTTTTAGGTAAGTTTACAATCGGTTGAGTGGAAGGGGTTATAGAGGACTAAATTTTATATACGACTATACTTTTGCGAATATTTTTTTATAAAAATAACTTTTAGAATATCAGTTTGAAAATTTATTTTCCTAAAATTAATGAATAAGATCTTTTTTTTTTTTTTTTTTTTTTTTTTTTTTTTTTGCGATAAACTACTACTGAAGTATGAATTATAATAAATGTTGAGCGGTCCCCCTTCCCCTCCAAAATCTGCTGCCGGTTTTAGTGATCTTCATTCATCTCTCTCTCCGACTCTTGAGATCAAATTATTTAAGTATTTATTCTTATCTTGGCCCAACTCTGATGAAGCGTTGCTTAGTGTGGCGGACTTCTTGTTGGTAAAGACAGTAGAGTACTTAGTTGTACTTTTTTTTTTTTTTTCTCATAAATTTGACTTCTATATTTTCTTGCTATTACTAAATGTAAATATATACGTAATTTAAATATAATGTAATTCTGGTATAAATTACATGGATAAAAAGGTGGTTACGTATATTTTTAGAAAGGTTATAAGAACATAACATCGAGAGTAGATTGGCCCCTGCTACCATATTTTAAAAATATAGAAACCAAATTAATAATTTAGGTTTAATTTTTGGCGTGAATTCGGTCAAGGGAGTAGGCTTTAAATGATTCCCAATTTGAATGTTGGACATTGAATATCTTTGATTGTATTGACGTTATGACAAAATTTTAATAAATTGAATGGAAACATTGAGATATAATTTTAAGTTTACAAACGAAAAACGAATAAAATATATGCGCATGTTTTTGCAACACACACACACACGCGCGCGCGCGTTACGTTTCGGAAATCAGGGCTTAGAAGTTGCCATTTTACATGCAACTAACTGCTTCTAAGATTCCAAGCCAAAATAAGTCAGTCACGCAAATAAAATAAGCATATTCCTCAGTATCGTAATTGATGAATATTTGTATTTAGACATACCATTTTTATAATGTATTACGCAATGTTGATTCACAGTTTTTTCAACCATTCAGATAGATATAAGTTAAATATGATTTAATTATAAACTTCCACCACATTTGTTTTCTTCAGCTTTATAACTACAGAATTTTTTTAACTTGTTTAAAGAGATAGGTCTAAATGTAAACTCTGAGTTATAACCTCCGCACCTCCACTATGAGTTTTGTTCATCAATCTAATCTTAATTTAAATAAAAATCCGCGATAGTATTGACAAAATTCAGGAACGTAGCCTAATAATCAAAATTTAACTTTGTGTTGCATTGGAATTCTAAGAGATCCAGATTGGGACTTTGAAGCCCGTGCTGATGATTGTAAGACGTTATTCCTAAAGTTTTGTGGGTGTCTGAGAGAGAGAGAGAGATTTTGTGGAATAAAATAGCTTCTGAAGAAGGAAGCAGTAACAATCGTGTGCCGTTTAGCCCAAATAAATTAAATTACAAGTAAGAATGAGATTTTTATTAATGTTTCATAAGTATTCCTCCTACATTAAGTTAAAGTAAGTTTTGGAATACACCCTTATTGTACAGTAACTGTATTATTTTTGTATAATCAATTTTCTAGATAAATTGGGAGAAACTATTTCCATTACCCATTACCTACCCTTCCTGACATGATGTCGCTATAACATCGGATTTTTTTTGTTTCACAAATTCCGAGAGGGTTACTCCCCCGCCTGATCTTTGCGAATGTGCAGGACGTTCTGTTTTGGCAGCGTCGTATTTCTCGTTTTGTCAATGAATTAGAGACGCTCTTGGCGGAAATATCTCTCGCAATTCTCCCGCAAACTCCTCTCGGTACAATTCCTCTCTGACATACTGACTGTGGAGAAGTCTCGTCCAGGTGTGTAGGAAGGACTAGGTACTTGCGCAGGGTCGGTCCGCTATTGATCGGTGAGGCTGTCCGCCGAGTCCCCAGTAGTAGTTCTCCAGCCACGGGACTCACCCCCTTCTAGCTCGCCTCCCTCTCTCGCCCTCACTCTACACGTCTCGCGACATAACTGGATAGCCTTCACAAGGTAGGCCTAAGATAGCGTCTTCTCCAGCAGTCACTCTTGCTTGAACCAGCGTCCCTCATCCCCGCAAAAATATTGGATATACCACCAAGTATAGTGGTGGTTACTCCTTCACTCATGGCTTTTCCAGCACTATTGTACAGGGTTTGCTCTGGAGGAATGAGCAGTGATTCCTTATTACTTAATGCTTACAAGTATTTATGATATATCTCTTCTAGAAAGGGACATATGACTGAAATATAATTATTCTGCCCAAATACATCTATGCTAATTCCTATTTATTATAATATGTAGTGGGTATTTATTTTTATTATTTCTTCAAGAATTCGCCCTTTTTCATAACATGAACATAATTTTTTTTACTGGAAACAACTATATTATATTATTTATACCCTTTATATTGTTGTAAAATGAAATAAAATATTGTTACTTTCAAACTGTCTCATTTTTGTCGATCATACAGTTGAAAGAATTTCAGGAGTTGGCATTATATAGATTTCTGTGTGAAACCTTCAGTTTATAACCTGACATTGTTTACACACAAATCATTAGTTTCATTGCAATTCTGTTTCACTTCTGCCCAATATCGATTGATTAATTTCAACTATAACGTAAAGGAGAAAATAATTTTACCAAATTCATAAAACAAGTATTTAAATTAAGTTCATTTCGAATAAATCTTTCTAGAATTCATTACACTGTTTTTATCTCTAAAATACAATACAATTTTGTATTAATTAGGGTATAATAAATAACTACGAATTCGTAACCTATGTAAATATGTTAAAATGGAATCGTAACCAAATGGTCTATCCGTTTTAAGCATAAAGTATATTATTTATTTTTAGAATATCCATTTTGAGTAGTGAATCTTCAATTCCTTCACCTTATTTTACTTAAACTATTAAGATAAAATAGCATAAATAGTATGTATATTAGCTACTGATATAGGTAAATGCATACCTCACTTACTACTGTTGACTAATTAAAGAAAAAAAAACGTTCAAGGTATATTTACTTTATTCAATGCCTATGAATTTATCGAACTACTTTTTGTTTGTCAATTAAGTACAAAATAAATAAGTAAACAAAGAAAGTTGTGGCACCAAAGTGGCTCATGGGATTCTTTGGAGTAACGCAATCCTGCGCTGAGGGTTCAAATCCCGCCTTAAAGGGCAAGCTTTTATCGATAAATAAGACCTTTTCCTGTGCCACGGATGTTTAGGATGGGATGGCAACCTGTAGATAGCCCATCCCTTCGTGACCCTAAGTGGTTGAAAGGGTGGCTAACACTTATTAAAAGAAAAAAATTTAATTTTTTGTAAAAACTTGAATATAGAGATAACAGTGTTGGATACTGCACCCAAATGTATTTAACGCATAGTAGAAATCAGTTAATGAAATTTAATACGAACAAATTACAGCCTATCAAGTATAATTACATCGTATAACAAAAAAAAAAAAAAAATTATAGATAAGAAACTGCTGAATATTTCGATGGAATTTGGAAAGTTGTTACCTACTGACTATTGTAAGAATTTTTTCAAAGGCATCTATGAATTGTCTGTTATCTAGGTTACTGTAAAGACCAAGGTAACTTATATTTTAATTTAATTAAATTCTAAGCTAATTAGAATTTAATATCAAACCTGTATGTCTTCAGAAAATAGAGTTTAATATTTTGATCTTCTTAAACCATATGACGAGAGATAAAACTACTCTTTGAAATTCAATAATACCCTTTAAGAAGTTTTTAGATAATAATGGGGGGAGGGATATGGACAAATGCGACAATTTGCAGCAGTTTAAAAATCAGGATAGCGAAACCTTATTTTTGGAAAACTTCGCACAATAAATAGGAATTAATATCTGAGCGCTTTTAGGATTAAGGTCATCACTATTATTAGAGCTCAGCCTTTATAAATCAAAATAAATAAGTAAATTCTTCCCTCGTTAATTTCAGAAGTTCTGAATGAGTTTTATTGAATTTCGGAGGGTAGTTATTAAATGTCCTAAGGCATAAGAGGCCTTAAATCTTTGACGTAATGTTCTACAGACATAAACTGGTCAAAATTAAATTTTAATTAGCTTAGAAGTTTGTTAAATTGGAATCTTAATATCATGAACATTTCATATAATAAGCTTTATTTTTATTTTATATCAAAGATAAAAGTCAATTGTTTAAAACACTTTTCCTGTAATTTTTACTATTGTCTGTGAGAAACACTTGGCCTGCGTTAACTACTCTTCAAATTTAATTTAAATATTTATGAGTTTCTAATTTATAAAGAACAAAAACTGATTTTTTGGTTATATGATGTGGTTAAAATGTGGGAGCTGAAATTATTCCATATTCAATTTTGGTAACAGATTTATGCTGCCCTTTTAACAACTGTAAATACATTAGCTAATACTGTTATCCGCTCTTTTCGAAAAAAAAAAAAAAAAATTAACTCAATTTAATTGTCGAAAAACTTTATTTTACTTCAAAAATGTTTTGCTTAATTTAAAAACAATTATTTAATTTTTATATTTTCAGTAAATTAGTAGATGTCGAGTTCGTGTGGTCCTATTTTTACAGTATACAAAAGTTCGGCATGTATGATTTTTTTTTTTTCAAATTATTGAAAGAATTCATTTTTACCGATAGAGATGGGGGGAGGGGTTTATTTGTAGCTTCCGTTATTATTAGTTTTAAGTTTCAATGGAGATATTTATGAATGTAGCAACGAATGATGCCTGCTTCCTCAATGCCGAGAGCCTCCTAAACCTTGTTATCCTCCCCTTTCCCCTATCACAGTTTCCCTATTTAAATTTTTTTCACTTCCGCGTGTCGACTGCTGAGGTCATTGGCGCTATGACGTATAGTTTTATCCATCATACGTAAGTCATTGCATACCGTATACCGCATTCTTTCACAAATAGTAGACTCTCTTTTACTGGAGACACTTTTGTACTTCAGTAGTGACTACTAACGGGCTAGTTATACTGTACATACCTCAGATAGTCCGCTCTACTCGAGTAGAATGTGACCTCCACATAGATCGAGGGCAGGAAGGTCTTCTTCGGCCCACCAAGTGGTTTCCGTGTGTGATGACCAAGTATAGCTGATTCTTTGACTTGTTAAGACGACTCTTCTCTTCTCTTCAAGGATTTGTCACACTGATTCTTCAATTCATCTTAAATCAGATGTATTGTGGTACCATCTTTCCTCCCTGTTATTTTCCCTATCTTACTAAATTAAAATTAATCATTTACTGTTTATTATGTTCTTTAAGAAAACAAGGAAAATCTGCTTAATATGTATTTATGCGAGACGGACTTTTTACTGAAATTACCGATAAATCCAACCACTTGCTGCCTGCAAAGAATAATAAAATCAAATATATATATATATATTGTCTATAGTGCTACAGTCGCACGTGGTGTTTAAGCCTCCTGGTCACGTACGCTGCCTCGTGTAGCGCGAGGGTTAAGATACAGATGGCCGTGCGTGGAGTTAGCCCGCGACTTTACTTGAACCAATATAGCCGCCGATATCTCGCTATGGGGATTTACAGATATCCAGTGACCTTTTAGGCCTCTATATATAATGGTACTCGGAAGTTATAAGCCGAGGCCTTAAATCTCCAGCAAGTACCAGATCAATTCTGGCTCTTGCTTTAGACTGGAAGTCAAACATGGCACAGGAAGAACTTGTCAGGGATCAATCTGCTGTAGTGATGCCCATCACTCGAGAACTGACAGTTTTCTTGATATTGTGAATAAGGAATATCTCCGGCTTTAATATATTACATGCAAGTGTACTACACGACAAAAGGGTGATGAGATTAAAAAATAAAGTTTATGATACTGGACCTATAACACCTGTTAATTTTTTTTTTATTGGGCCATTACTGCTACTAATTTAATAACAGATGACAAGGCTATCCTATCCTGCCATCCCGATCCTAAAACTGCTTCTAAAAATCTACAAGATCATCTTGATAGCATTCAGAAATGGAGTAAAAATTAATGAAACGAAATGCGTTCAAGTTAATTTCCAATTACGAAAGAAAAACTTTCTTGAATTGGGAAATTTAACAATATTCTATTACCACTCTTAAATTCTGTTCGTTACCTGGGGTTCCACCTTGATCCACGACTTACATGGGGAGAACATAGTAAAATTAAAAGACAAGAACTCAATCGGCGATATGGACTTCTATACAGACTCATGAATATGAACTCCAATCTTACGATTGAAAACAAACTGATGCTCTACAAAACCTTATTACAACTACAATCTGAACTTACGGAGTAGAAATCTGGGGTGCCTTCAAGCCTTCCAACATCCAACAAATCCAGTCCTTTCAATCCAAAACCCTGAGAATAATTGCAAATGCCCCTAATTACGTATCCAATTCATCCGCTCACCACGATTTTAATATCCCTTTCGGTCAGGATCTCATTTCTTCCCGCTTCAGCCTTTTCCACAGTATACTTCCATACCAACCTAATCCACTAGCACAGACCATGTCTTCCACCTCCAACCCCTACAACTCTCCCCGTCGACACATACGAAGATGGCCCTGATGGGACATAGTCTGTAAATAATCTGAGAGGTGTCATTAGTCACTTTCTTTTCTCATGTGATTGTCATTCACAATACTCATTGTAATCAAATTACAAAATGTTTTTATTTTTAACAGAATGTAATAAGTAAATAAAGGTTAATAAAATATAATAAAGTATAAATTAAAAAATCACATTTCATACTTTATGCTCATTAATAATATATATAATAATTTTTAATAATAAGACGGAATTTTTAATTCCTTCTCCTCGAAATCGCCATCGGAATAAAACCTCGTCCGATTATGGCCATTAACAAACTCATCCAGCGGTTTGAAAAAAAAGATTACATTACTTAATTTATTTTCAAAATTTCTGACGCTAGCTAGAGGCATATATATTTAATATATAATATATAACCAGCATAACATGTAACAAAAATATTTTAGTGTGTGTGTGCGCATCGTGTGCGTGCGCGTGCGCGTGTGTGTGTGTGTGAACGTAAGGATTACTAAGAGTATAGAACACACGAAGAATATTAAATTTTCGGTGAAACAAGCCCCACCTTCTACAGGATGAAGTATAAATAAATCTCATCTCCCTGTGGTACTAGTTTCTCCGAGACTTTAATATTCTTAGTGTGTTCTACTTTTTGTTCTTTCGTTTCTTAATCCCTCTGTTCATTTATATTTGAATTCATCGCGGTTGTGACTTGTTTTATTTTACTTATTATATATATATAT
>KZ807033.1:235311-245467 GCA_000696205.2 Oncopeltus fasciatus
TTTTTTTTTTTTTTTTAAGTTACAAAGAAGTTATTAGAACATAATAGATACACAAAATTTTTTGAAAACTTTTATTAAGGTAGAAATTTACGAATATTTATCTTAAATAGCTGATTACTTCCCCCACTCATCCCTTTCCGGCTGGTATAGTACTAGATGTTTCGGACTTTCCTTTTCAGTCCAATGCTCGTTCCGAATAATGATATATAATTCATCATGTACTCTCAGTAATGCCACCCTCGATAGGGAAACATGAAAAATCGGCTTAATTCACGCAGCTTCTACTTGACGAGATTTAAAAAATAATCAGTACAACGCTAGAAAAGTATGAAATATCCGAGGGGTAAGGAAGAAAGATTCTTCTGCGTCAAACTGGTACCATTTAATAAAATTGATTTATGATAAATGGGGTAGTGATTATTCCATTAGAAAAGAAGGCTGTAGGGGTCTATAAAGGGCGAGGAAGTTGGAAAGAACAGGCAGTCTGGTTCCGGGCGGCTAAAACAAAAAGATGGAGGGCCGGAGGCTGGCGGGGACGAGACCAGGTGGCGGCACAGCTGTCGGGGAACACGTGCTGCCCATTCTAATGCCCTTTGCCGAGCTCTACCGTCTTCACAGGCCGAAGCTTCGAGAGGAATAGCGCTCTGAGGAGTCTTACTGTGCTACTGTGCGTAATTCATCAAAGATATACCTCGTTTCGGCAGCTAGCTTTCCCCACTTCCTTTTCGGAGCAAATTTGGCAAGTGTACAACCTTCCTGTGGCTTTGGCTAGAGATATTTTTAACATAAAACTAATTTTTTTATATATTATAGAATGCATTTTTCTATGCAACATTTTTCTCAAATGTTGAGATCATCAATTACTGGATAAATCGTTTAATTAAAAGGGATTACGAAAAGGTTCTTCCGTTTTAGTAGCATAAACTGTATATGACAACTTGTAACCTTCTATTGATTCGTCGTATACACCCACCCCTTAGGGGAGAGTGACGAGTCGTATTTTTCGAAAAGGTTTGTGTGTTACCCCTTCTTAAGACATTGAAACCCATGGACGCAGGAACCTCCTTACTAAGCTAGCTTTTCGTTCTACGTCCTGTGTGCCAAGGAACCTATCAGGGTATTACATTATTTGGATAACAAGTAATCAGGAAACAAGTATGACTGATTGTTTTGAAGTTATACTCACACACAAACACTCCTGGTGCAAGGGTACTGACTGGAGATTACGAGCTACTTAAAATCTGCTTCACGTCTAGTCCAGTGCATATAGTTTACGGTCACTTAACTTGGATTGCTCTGAGATATTCCGTCAACATTATCATTACCGCCTCATTGGAATTTAAATGGCAGATGCTCTGGGTTTTGAAAGGGATGCTCCAAATGTTCGTGTCTCCTCCCCTAGCCTTATCTCCATAACACTTGCCTCAAACTAGCCTAACCTATTATTATACTAATGAATGACTATCAACTCCCCTTTCATTCTTTCTGGCGCTAAGGCCGTTTACAACCCTTTTGGTTGAAACAATTTCATATTCTTTCCACTCCAAGTCAAACATATTAAAATGCATTAAATAAATAGTAACATACGGACAACGCCTTTATCAAATCAATCGGCATTCAATTCCTTTAAGGACAATTCCTTTTCTTTTGTTATAAATTCTTTATTGATAGTCCTGGCACGATTATGGAAATGTACGCCATGAATAGGTTTAAATTGAAAACCAAAACAAACAACACTTAATACAAAGGGCAAAAGAATATACCAACTTCGCACTTTATCCAATCCTTATTTATTTGAGGAGCTTTCAGGGTCATGACTCCAGACATCATTGATGTCTGCAGGGGGCTAGTGAAAAGAGTTTTTGAACTCCTCTGACCGTTTTAAAGTAAAAGCTGTGAGTATTGTAAAAAATTTCTATTGAAAAAGGAATACCCTGAAAAGTTAATTTAAGAAGAAAATAATAAACAATCACCAATTGTGGAAGGAAGAAAAAATATATTTAAATTTAAAAAAGATGTACTATAATATGCACCCACTAAACTTCTATTCGAATATGGAAAAGGACATAAAATCTGAGTTTAATTCGCTTGGTAAATATATATTGTACTCTAAAGATTGTGAGTTATTGAATTTTATGCAGAAACATAAAAAGAATTAAACAACATGCCCTCAACGTTAAAAAAAATCTTGTGTTGTCTGATTACACTACAAGTACTGGGCACACAATAGATCATGAAAATGTGAAAATATGGAGAAATGAACCGAAAAGAAAACCTTTCAGGCAGTACACTTTTAAAAAAATCAAAACTTTAAAACTTTACAAATGTCAAAAAGAATACTGATTTTGCTAATGATGCTTTGAATATAAAGAGAACAACTTAGTGAGGAAGTACTATCAGATAGACAAGTCATGTCTGGGTACCCTTGGAATATGGTAACATTCTCTGTTTTTGAGAATGTAAAACATCCTCTGAATATACATGTCTATATTCCTTATTTATCGACTCAGATTGCTTTTTTTTTTTTTCTTTTTTAATATTGTTGATTTATTTATCATAAAAAAATATAACTTTGTTAAATAGCGCATTTTCTCCTTCAGACCAACGGATGTGTTTGCTTTTTTAAAAATAATTAACTAAATCTCAACCAAGGTCAGAGATTTTTACTAATTAAAAGCGTATGATTGATAACCACTTACTCTATCAAATAACAAGGGTAATTTTACTTAATAAATTTATTATGAAAATTCTTAATATTTTCATAATTCTGAAATGTCATATTTCAATTCTAATTTATAGATTGTAACAGTACATAATTATAACTTTCACGTATTAGTAGTCGTAAGTTGACTGAAATACCCTTTGAATTTTCTCTGTTATTGTAGGTAAGGAAATTCGCTCTTTTACGTTGTGGAAATAGTTTCACCTAGTGAGCAGAGGCAATTTGTATGGAGGGAAGTTGTATGGAGACATTAGGTATGTAATCGGCGAGGGAACCGGGCCCCCATTATCTCATTGAGTGGAGCCCACACAGACTCCCTATCGCGACTGACATTCACCTTCTCCTCCGAGGCAGGTCGTTACTGTTTTGTGGAGCTGTTTCCGTCTGTTTTGTGCTCGGCCACTGACTTTCTGGTGGGCTCTCCTCTCCTGGGGCACTGCTCTTTCTCGCCTGCAGCCCCTCACACACACAGACAGTGGTGGTGGTGTAGATCTGGGTTTACCGTAGGAATGTGTTTCAGTAGTAGGAGGACACAATTCTACTGGTCTTCTTGTAGGTAATGTCCTGTTCTGACTTTAGCTGTCCTTACCGGTACTCTCTACCCTTTCTCACATTCTACATGTAGAACATCAACATTTTTCATTTTTCACCCATTCTAAATAGGAATGAGAAAAAAAATTACCTGTAAGAAAAGTATAGTTACATTTAAAGGGCTGGAATTAGACTTAAGTTATATTTGCTTCTTAAACTGCTGAAACTATGACTTAAATTTACAGAATTTAATTTATTACCGCCAAGAAAATTCATCCAGGAAGAGTAATTATTTTACTAGATGATTTTAGTTGGGGTTTGATCAAGGTAGATGCAAAAAAATACAAATTAAAAAAAAAGTGTATTTTTTAAATTTGTATTTTTTTGGCTTACTACTCATCTTCAGGGCTGCCTATCATGAATACGAGAGAGGGCGTCCTGTCCCCTGTCCCTAGGTTCACATTTCCATGAACCCGCAGATAATTTTTTTTTTAAATACACTTTTTTATATTTATATTTTTTTGGATCTACCTTGACCGAACTCCAACTAAAATCATCTAATAATTATATCTACGGTCAAAAAAACTCTCCTTTTGTAATTATTTTACATCTTAAAAAGGAAAAAACTAAAATAAATAATAAACGGTTAAATAGGGACGTGGAAGGAGGAGCTATCTATCGGATGTAGATTACTAAAAATCCCCGCACACTTGGAAATCTTGAACCGCACTTGTGGTTTCGTTTTAGCTAATTCCGAAGGGATTTAGTTAATGAGGTCTTTCTCATGATTTTTATAATTTCTATTGATATTTTCTCCAATCTTACTACACCAATAATGATAGCCAGAAAAATATATGCATACATCTCTCTGTGTGTGCGTGTGCGTGTGTGACAACGGTCAACGAAACAGTTTCTTCTCAGTTTTCTGAATGAAATTTTTTATATCGCTTTTAAATGAAAAATGAAAGGCTGAGTTGGTTATTGATGAAGAAGGGATCGATTCCTATTGGCCCATAGATCTATATTAGGAACCTTCCATGTCAAGGACGAATGCAAAACGTCTTTTCAATCTAGCGGACTGAGGATAGAGTTATGAAACTCAACACAGATTTGTTTATTGATAAGAGGTATATTTTCTATTACATGGAGGGTTCAAATTCATCACCTACAATGCTGAGGAATCGGCTTAGTATACGCAGTTTCTGTGTACAAACTTTTTAAAGAGTAAGATTAGGTTGTCTTTGGTAGCCAATTTGCCTCAATTTGAACTCATTGAGGGGGCAAGTAGACAACACATTTATTTATTATGAGTAGTTCTGGTTGTTTCTAATTTAAAACCGAGGAATTTGTCTCGGTTTTTTAATTAGAAACATTTTCTTGTCGATTTTATTAATGTTTTACATTTACTCAATACACGTACGAATATGTATTGGTATATGTATTTATGCACTATTATATAATAAAACCTGAATATCTCCTTAAATCTATAGTTTTCTTCATTTAATATTGGTGAATTCATGGTGTGTGCAATACCATTTAGAATAGTCAATTAAACGGGACGAGTTTCGAAAGAAACGCCAGATCAATGGCGAGAGGGAGTTGTGGGGGTTAGAGGATTAGGCGCCTTTACTTATGAAACAAGTGACAAACGGTTTGATTCATGATCCTGACATTGCAATTGAATCCTCTCTGCTCCCATCTCTAGGGCTGTAATCCCATTAACTTTCAGGGGCTTCTTGCGGTCTGCGGCAAGATTTCCCATTTCAGAGTCTGACACCTCGGGCGTTTAGTACATGGGCTCGTCTGTCGCAACATATGGCTGCATGCGCCTGGGCGCACCGAACTCTTCCCGTGGGGGGAAATACCTGCTTTGATTTCCTACTGGATCCGACATGCAGGTTAGACCCAAATAAGGAGGATATTTTATAAACGTTTTTAAATAAATGCTAATTTGATTCGCTTGTTTTGCTGTAAGATATATATGTACATAATATAATATAAATTAGAATTAAATTTGGATACATTATGTTGTAAGTTTTATGATATCTTCTACATCGTTATCAGTAATTGATTGACATTGCAAAAATCCCACATGCACAATACCTATGAAAATAATATTTATGTTGTAATATAATATTATATTTTAAAATATTCAAAATATGACTTATGGAGTTTATTATAATAAACAACAAAAACAACTCATAATAATCACAACTACGTAATATAACCTATATTGCTGATATTTTAAGGATATATGTTATTTTAAAAATTTAATTTAGAAAAACATTTTTCCTGTAAAGTTAGTTTTCAATTAGCTTATTTTTAATTACATTCTGAAAAGCCTTGAAGTTTTTCTTCTGCTAACAATATTTTCTATAAAGAATTACACAAAACTACTCCAGCAAACTCCAATCCTTGCTAAAGGGATGTCAAACATTTATTGGTTGATAAATTACTTTATTGTCGGGTTGAACGTACTGTTCATAATAGTATATAATATATAGTATGCTATAGCTAAACAGTTCTAAATGTACTATTTAGAACTGTTTAGCTATAGCATACTATATTTAATGTATTTAAACATATGTAATATTCATAAAAAGATACAGTGGCCATAATTTTCATTAATTTTTAACGTCATTTGCATGATTACTTGGCATTTAAATGAGAAATGACTCCAATTCCCTGTTTTGGTATTTTTTAAATTTCTTCTTTTAATGTTGCCTCACAAGGATAGTCCATACAAGTGTGACTTACATAGTACTGACTGAGTGTTTATTGTCTCAGATCACTTAATTAAAAAAAAAAAAAAAGTATTTGGAGTTTAATTTATTGTAACTTTTTAAATTTTTTTTTTTTAAATTTTCCTTTAATGTCTAAGTAGCTTTATTTAGATTTTACTTATTCTCATTTATCTATGATATTCGATTTAAATTTTTATCAAAAATCACCTTATGAATTTTGTGCCACGTCCTCTTAAAGTATTATATATTTTAAACTTATATCAAAATTTGTAGGTTCATCGCTTTTCATTAAAAAGTTCAAATAGTGTGTTTTAGAAATATTTTAGTATGTATTGAAAAGAATGTGTTCAGGCTGCCGCTGAACCTGAATTTCTAAATTGTATCCTTGTTTCATATTTTTACAATATTTTCTCCGATCTTACTTTGGGCAAAAAAANTTTCTCTTTCTCTTCTTGGTATGATCTGATATATATATATATATATGTATATATAGACATATATATGTGTGCGGGGGATGTACGTATGTCAACGCTCTTCGGGCAACAGTTTTCAGTTTAAAAAAAAATGTAATTCTGCAAATAGATTTAGATAAATAACAATAGGCGGGTTACCTGAAATTCCAAGTACGAATAAAAATGTTTCTGTTCAAAGTAATGAAACAACTTAGATTTGTTTATTGGCAAAAAATATATATTTATACTATAAGAGTTAGGGGATTATATGTAATGGAATGGATAATAGTAGATATTCATTAACTAGGATGTGAAGAATTCGCATAGCAGCTCCTGCGTCTAAAAGCTTACTTCTGCTAAGAGCTCGAAATTTGAGTTCACCTGTCACCCACCGCTACCAATCTTATGTAGATCTATAGAGAGTTACGAATCACCCACGCATGTGCATTGTAAGTTTTTTTTGTATCCAGTTGCATTGTTCTGTGAGTCGTCTTTACGGTTCCTGGTTCCAGAGAACAGTTATCGACTCCGTAACAACGTCGTAAGTTGTCATTTTTAAGTTAAATAAAGTAGAACTCCTAAAAAACCCTTCTGATTAAGTCTTAGTTATTTTTTCTATGGACCACTACATATACGGAAAATTGTTTCCTGCCCCTGAGCACTAGTCAAGATGAAAGGCAGTTTTGACCGACTTTAATGAACTAATTTATCCAATTGGATTGCACGGTTCTCTTTCATAAGATGAGTTGGTTACTCCAAATAAAAATAAATTTAAAAAAATTCTCTGTGCCTTCTTTGGGAGTACTGATAACCGAGCTAATTTACTCTGGAATGTTTACATAGTTGAGTTCCAAGGAGTTTACTAGTTTCCATGAAATACTATGAATTTCATATAGTCGGTTTATACAAGCATAAATATACATGCATCACACACACACACTTATATATACATATATATATATATATANATTGTAGATAAAGAGCCCTGAAGATGGCTTACAATGTAAGCTGAAACGTTGGCAGATAGTGTTAAAAACACTCATTTTTTTCAATTTGTATTTTTTTGGATCTACCTTGACCGAATCCCAACAAAAAATATCTAATAAAGTAAATTTAGTTCCCTAACAATACAACAACAATAGTTTACGACATTAATGAAAATAAAATTTAATTTATTATGTAAAAATGATGAATAACTCATTTAACATTATAGAGAGGATAGGACTACCGACAAATTATTTAAAGAAAATTAGAGGAATTTAGGATATTGTTTTCGATTGTTAAGATAAATATGAGTGTCTGCGCGCACGCGCGCCCACACACACACACACACACACACACACACACACATATGCGTGACATTATATATGATCTCGTTCTTCCTCAGCTGGCTAGTGATGGAATCTTGGCCAGTCTTTAGATGTCTATGGTGCAGACCGGAGGTAGAGATTATTGACCGTGTGCTGTATGAGTACCACATTGATAAGCTGATTTATTATATGTATTTCTGACCGGATCTCTATCTATTGGTGTACTCGTATATCTATGATCACCTCCTGCTCACTCGTACACACACTCAGTTACGCGTGATGCCTCAAATATATTTGAATGACTTTATTTTTTAAATATATTTACGACGTAAATTCAATAAAGATACGAATATTTTTTCCCTCTATCATATGCAATAGTATCACACAGCAATTTTTAACCCTAGACTTTCATTCCTTTTTAATAGAAATATTAAAGTAAAAAAAACCTCTATAGGCTTGTTTTTGTGAAGACAAAATGCTGTTCATCGATTCTGAGGTGGAAGCTAGCTATGTAGAATCAGTGCTCGTTAGAAGATTTTTTTTAAAAAGATCCCTGCAAATGTTCAAGTTGTGTAATTTGATTTTCTGGGGAGAATTCTGAGAGTTGATCCCTTCCCCAAGCAAGGGGTGAAGGGGCTAGTTAGAGGGAGGATCGGGAGATAAGCTTTGATATGAGGGCCATTGTTGCATTATTGAACCAGTTAGTAGAATACTATGTCTGATTCAGCTACAAGGGTGTGAGATCTCGACTCATTCCTTCAAGGACGACCTCTGCCTTTTGTAGTCTCTAATGATAATAGTCTTTCTTATCACTCTTTTTCAGATACATTCTTATCAACTAAGTCAGTTCAAATTAAGTTCAACTAAGTACAAATATTAGATTTATATTAATTTTATACACCAATATAAATTTCAATTAAGCCATTTTTATTATTAATTTTTTTAAAGATATCGCTCTTTAGACGCTATTAGAGTGTTCATTAAAATAAATATCAAAAATTTCTTCAAATTTAGGAAAACATAAAAATAGGGTCCGTTAAGGATATCTTTCATTTTTTGAGGACCCTATTTGGTATTATCTTACTGGTAGCCTGCTATTAATACTTAAACTGTTGTTTTTTTAATCTTTTTAATTGTTTTATACCTTAATGTCGAATGACAATGTCAATTTTATAACTCCCCTTTAATTCAAAAAGCTATTTTGTGTTACTGAAAACCTGTAATGATATGAGTAATCATAATTTAATATCGAAGGATAACAGATAAGTACCTCAATTCTAAATAGTTACAAATGAATGCCTTATCTCTTCAAGATCCGATAACTCTAAATTTGACCAACATTTAAGGCTGCTTTAAAGTTTAATAAATAAAAATTACTTATAATTTTGATATTTTATGCATAAGAGTATTACCACTTAGCAGATTTTTTGAGATTAATTAATTTGGTTATCATATTATGTATTTCCATTATATCGATTATGCCTCTAACGGGGACTTTTTTTAAAGAGGGTTTTCGTGCTTTGGGGGGGGGGGATCAAATAAAAACTTAAAAAACTTAACCTTTTTATTAGTGTTTCTGATGAGGAAGATTTAAAAAAATTATATTTTGATTATGTTATTATAATTCGAGCACTGAAGATTCATGTTTGTAGAAAAGTCCGTCAAGCGTCAGGCTCGGTTAACTTAGCATATTTCTCACATTAGCAACATGCTCCATCAAACCTATAAAACAATTATTAGATCTAATGACTACTTTTATCTAAAAAAACCAAAAAAAAAAACCGAATTCGGCTGTCCGAAAAAGAGTGGAAGATGGCTCGCCCTATCCTCGAAGTTACATGCTTAAATTTATCTTTAATACTTAAGTGTTGGAAAAATATTATAGAAAGCAAATTTTACATTTCACACTTATTATGTTTTATAATATTCCTCTTGCTCTATCATTAATTAAGTTTTTAAAATTAAGCCTCTATCTACACTATCAACCGATTTCAGTCACTAACAAAATCTTCCAACTGTTTGCAAAATTATTTAATAAGATTCTTAATTCTTGCTTAAATACCGATTTCGATTATTTTAATTTGCAAGTGACTAGAGTACATACTTCTCTCTCTCTCCTTCCCTCCCTCCCTCCCTCTCACTCTCTCTCTCTCTCTCTCTCTCTCTCTCTCTCTCTCTCTCTCTTTCTCTTCCATTCAAAGACATAGTTTCGACTGGACCATATTTTTAATTTCTTTTAAGTAGGATCAGTCAAAATCAGTAAAACTTTTCAAAACTTGCATCACGATACTAATGTGAATAGCTAAATTTCCTTACTAGAAATCTATTCAAATAAAATGTTATATAATTTAAGAATATTTTTATATTAAATATTAGGATGTGAAGAATTCGCATAGC
>KZ807033.1:261114-271249 GCA_000696205.2 Oncopeltus fasciatus
TATATATATATTTGTAAATGCGATAACAGATTCGCGACGGAAGTGGTATTTTATCTGATCTAATCATTGCTTGTAGTTTTTTTAATTATTAATATTTTTATTTTATTTAAGTTTGGGCTATGAATGTTTTATATTTATGTATAAAAGTCAGTATATTATGAATGAAAAGCATTCAGTTAAATTATCTGGAAAGATTTATATTTTATTTATCTAATTTTGAAAGATAATTCCTATTATTTTTTGCAAAGTTTAATTTTAATCTAAAAAAGGCTTGATATTGAAGTAATTTCTTTTACTTTTTCTATACTGTTATTTGTTCTTCCCGCTTATTCAATCCTCAGTTCCGTGCAGTAACCCCTCATGAGCGGTCTTATTTCTTTAACAGTTTTCAGTCCTAATTTTTAATTTCAAAAAAATTTTCTTTGAGTCCATTAAAATTATAAAAATGTCTGGTGAGAGAGGGGTATTGAAACGGCTGGAAACCTCCGTGAGGGGCGGATTGAAGCGTGCTAAAATTCGGATCCCTACAAGGCGGTTCTACAATGTTTCAGGTGTTTCATGGCAGGTAATGCTTCTTCAAATTTTATTTCTGGAAATGGTAGAGCGAAATAGATGGGGACAGGCGTATTTGAAAATACTGCATTTTCAGATTTAGTTCATATCCGATAACCAATCTTATGCCTTACTGATTCCTCCCTTGTAAGTTATTATTAATTCATATTGTCTCTTATTTTTGAAAAGGTTATTTTTAGAGATAATTATTTAAAGAAATGTTAAAGAACAGTTTATTTAAGGGTATTTTGATAGATATTTATATAATAAAGTTTTAATTCCATACTATATAACAAAGTTTTAAATTTAAAAATATGTTACCCGCTACAGAGCTTTATTTGTATTTAAGTAAATTGATTTTTCCAAAAATTATTTCATTTGGGTAACACCTATCAATTTAACATGAAATTTAATACCCC
The DNA here is from genome assembly GCA_000696205.2 of Oncopeltus fasciatus. Taxonomy (NCBI): domain Eukaryota; kingdom Metazoa; phylum Arthropoda; class Insecta; order Hemiptera; family Lygaeidae; genus Oncopeltus; species Oncopeltus fasciatus. The sequence goes on from KZ807033.1 coordinate 262,086, forward strand.
ACTTTAGTTTATATAATATCACGGTCTATTTATTAGTTTAAATGTATTAATATGAGTTTTGATGCTTTATTGAACTTTAGTCTTTAATTTAGCCTTCAACATTTTTTTTTAAATATTATAAAATGAAATTTTACACCTATTTTCCTTATTTACACTTTTTTTTTTTTTTTTTTTTTTTTTTCGAAACGCTAAAATTAACGTAGATATTAAGATTTAAATGTTGAAATCCCTCTCCTCCTTTGTTGTTGACTATTGTTTTTAGTTACCAAAGCCGTATTATATATTATACGTTTATATGTATGCACACACACACATATGTATATATATTAGTATTTGTCGTTTTCTGGGATAAGTAATTTATTTTGTTTGCTTTGAGTTTCTTTGTTATTAATTTCCTGTGTGTATTAAATGATAATTTTCTCATAGTTATTTGACATTATTTTCAGTAAGGTGATAACTGTTTGTTTAGTCTGTATGAGTGATAACAATATATAAATTTGGCTGGAAAATGCATTCCAAAATAAGAGTGATAACTATTTATAACTGTACTGAGTTCCAAGTGAAAATTTTTATATTTGCTAATTATGTAATTTTTCTATTATTTTCTTAAAATTCAAAGAGGAACTCTTCATATATACATTATCACAACAGTACACTGACTTTTCGATTTTGCTAGTTTACAATACATTGTAAATATATTGTTGGTGTCTTCAGATGAAATTTTTAAACAAATCTTGAGTTGGAAGTTTTTGTCAAATTAGGTAGTAATGTTAAACTTTTCTCAAAGAATTACTAAGGGCGCAGTGAAAACTGAAGTCAGTGATGTAACCTGTATCTAGGGAAGTGTTTTGTTTACGAGTTCTATGTGTGATACTTCCTCAAGCTCGTACTCTTTAATAAGTATCTCATTGCTCTGGCGTTGTTATTGTTTTTCTCTGCATCACTGCGCGTACCTTTCAAGATCTATCAGATCAAACTTCTCTCTCTCTCTCTCTCTCTCTCTCTCTCTCTCTCTCTCTCTCTCTCTCTCCCTCTCTCTCTCTCTCTCTCTCTCTCTCTCTCTCTCTCTCTCTCTCTCTCTCACTCTCTCTCACTCACTNTATATATATATATATATGGCAGTTTGCCTATCTGTCTATCTCCCATTTCTGTCAACTTCAACTATTCCTGTTTGCAAATCTGCTTGCAATAATTAGTATCAGAAAGGAATCAATCGCAGCCATACCTTCGCCTGATACGATACTCGGAAAGCTGTTCTTAGCTATGGCATAGCTCTCTGTCCAAACCTTTCCATAACGCGGTTTCAGAATGGCGATTCTCTACGCTACCCAGACGTAGCTTACGTCACTTCACACCTATCTCTCCCGCTGACCCCCAACAACCTTGGCTCAACGAAGAAAATGGACCTGGAAGCGCTTTGAACAATCTATGAAAGGGTATTTATATTAGACTTCTCAATGGCACTTTTTCTTCAAAGTTGTATTCAAAGAGAGGAGGTCACACGTTATTGTCTCATTTTTTTAAATCAAAAGCTTTCAAATATTTTTCCGATACATACTCACGGATAACTTACTAGTCCATATTATACACTGGATTTAAGTGCTACAATAATTTATATCTAGCTACCCTCCAGTAAAAAAAAATTGGATTTATTTTGTTTATTAACAGAATATTGGAGGCAAAAGTTACGGAAGTGAGTATTTTAATGTGCCCCTACACCTACTGCTCTTTCTGGTTTTGCTAAATAACAAAGTCATACTTCCTTGTCAATTCATATTTGCTTTTAAAAGCTGAATACCAATTTCATTTAGAAGAAAAACTATTTGTGGCTTCAAGGATGATCTAGTAGTAGTAAATTTAAGGTACAGGTAAACTCCCACTCCTGATTGATCAATTTCAATCATCAATATTACTAAGTGTGAAGTTTTGTATTCTTTCAGCCATTATTATTATTTATCGTTTGAATCATGGCCAAGGAGGAGAGGGATTTAAATCTTAATATCTACGTTAATTTTACCTTTTCGAAAAAAAATTTATATAAGAAAAGAGGTGTAAAATTTCATTTTATAATATTTAAAACACCAAACTAACTATTATTTGAAAGATATATAAGTATACAATTATAAATATTAGACGGGTTATCTTATTTTTCAAATACATTTACAGAATTTAATAGGTCATACATGCATTTTTTTTTTACATTTATGTCTTAAAAACTCTTATTAAAGAAGAAATTTGCGAATATAATTACAATGAAAGGTCGTTTCCCCCTCTTTACCTTCCTGGTCAGTTTGAAGCTAACTTAAGCCTTTACGCTCATTGTTCTCTCCTGTCTGAAGATTTAGTTAACCCATTTACTCTTATGTATATCTGTATTAATGATACATAGCATGTTAAGCCAGGAGAGTGGATTCAATTGCTTACAGATTAAGATGGACTTCTTTATGTATTTTAACCTTCCATTTAATTATGGTCATAAAGGGAGGGGTTTTCTAAAAACGGTCACTCTATTCTAAACACCCTTAGCTAAGGAAAATCTTTTATTTCTCGATGAAAGTTTGCCCAGCGCCAGGGTTAGGAGACACAATCTATCCCTTAGCCTAGTCCGGCACCCAGCTGTAATTTTCATTTAATGGCATCGTTACTCGAGCTGTAATATTAAAATTGTTTCAGTTAAGCCAGAAAATGAGCAAATTAGAAGTTAAAAGTTTACAGGTATTCAAAATTTAAATTAAATGTTCAATGACTTATTTTTGAAATTTACTATTTACAGTGATTAGAAGATATTTGAAGACAGTTGATACATTTGGAGTGGAGTATACCTTGAACTTATAGTTTAAAGAATTATATTTAATGATTACGATATTGAGAGTGGTGTCATTGGTCACCATCTCTCCTCATGTGATTGATATTGAATGCCATTTTTTTTTTTAATTCGTTGTGGTGATCAAATTACAAAATGTTTTAATTTAACAGAATGTAATAAATAAATAAAAGTTTAATAAAAAAGAAATAAAATAAAAATAATTACCATACTTAGGAATTATACTTTGAAGGAATACTCTTAGATCACAGAGAGCCGACAGTAGACGTATTTAAGAAACCATGATCCACCTTATTACAAGCTTCATCCTATTATCACCACTTAATGAACTGTCGTTCCCTTAATGTCCTTTATACTAGCAATATGTCCACTTCTAGTAGATGAGCATTCGGAGGAGGGCGTGGTAGCTTAAGGGTGAGGGTGATGATTAAGCTGCCCTGCCCTTTCCCTCAGGGGGTGAGTCACTGCTTACCTCCAGTCGATTTGTGGCTTGTCGAGAAGTTACGATAGGGGACACTTTTGAACTTCGTCCAGGGATTCTGCCTTAATTTATGCCTGAAAGACATCAAGGGCAAGTACTCCCAGGAAAGACCCTTCTCCTCAAAGGGCAGAACAGATTTCGCTATAGATCTGCCGAGTTAGTTCTGCCGCGTAGTGTAGAAGAGCATGATCGGGTGCAAGGAGGGGCGTCCAGTCAAGTCAACTTGGGGTAAACAGCGACTAGCTGTAGTCTGAACCTCCAATTCTGTGGAATTAGACAGAATCATATGAGTTGTACCTGGCGAATTGAAACTTTACAAAAAGTATAACTTTGTAATAAGTAATAACAGCGGTTGATAATTTTTGAGAATCCCAACAACATTGTCAGCAGCTTTCAAATGAGGGGTGCCAAATCCCTCTCAAATTTCCCGAAAGCTTTCTGCACGGAATTATATTTAGTCCCTTCTTATTCGATTCCTGCCTTTATTAAAGATGAATACGTGCAAAAGATTAATTTAGTATTAAAAACCGAAAAAAACCCAACTAGAAGTAAATTAAGCTCGCTAAGCCTTAGGCAGGTAAGTTTTAGGCGGCTAGAAGAGGAGTAGCGATGCTCAATCTGTCGAATTACATTCTGAAATATATTCATTAATATGAAGTGTTTTAAGTGGAATGATTTAGAACATATATAATTCTGAAATTTCTCATTTACATCTATAATATTCTAAAAAATATTTTTGACACTTATTATTACAATATATTAATATATTACCTGAATTATTAATTAATTCAATATTATAATTCCTCACTCCAAATGTCCTGTGCACTAACAGTCCTTTTTCTTCAGTACTAAAGTTCCTTACAGGGGCACACTATAGTCGCGGCGCTAATGTACCCGTGTGGTCCCCCTTTGATGCGAATGCCAGTCTACAGATAACTCATCTATAGTTAAATACTCTAAAGGGTTATTATAACTACCAATGAATATAGAACTATCATACCTTTTGTAATCCGTTTCTGCAAGCCATCTTCGCAACAAGCGCTCGCCAACAGAAGATGGTTTGCAGAAACGGATTACAAAAGGTATGATAACTCATCTATAGGGTTAAAAACCCTTACTGAAAAATACAAGCCATCTAAGCTTACCGGAGCTTACAGCTAAAGATCCCTCGGTTTTATAATGCCAACCGAAAATAATAAAATAAAGTGCATTAAAACGTAACATAATTTTTTTTAAATAACACCATGAAAAAGTATTGAAGTATTGAAATGTTAAATAATTAAAAAAAAAAAAAAAAATCTTGTCATCTTTCCGACGTAAGTATCATATTCTCTGCTAAATTAATTATTATTTAATTAAAATTAATGTAAATAACCATCTGAAAATGTTGATAATACATTATTGTCTGATGAAGGAACCTTCTCAGTGAGGTATGGAAGGCTATTTATTATAAACTATTGAATGAATTAATTTTGGTTGAAATGGGGTAGAGGAGTGTACCATAGGAAGATCAAAATTTATAATATATTGTATCTTTAGATGTAATGATGCTCCGAAAAAGTAAGTAGTAAGTGTAAATAAAGTTTTCTAAAATTCCTGTTTTGTACAATTATTATGAATAAAAAGGCTTATTAAGAAAGGTATTTACGAATATAACAACGAAGTCCGCCCAGAACAGATCCTGTTTTAGTGGTCTTTCTTTGCTTTCTCCTGCTTGTAATACTTCTCAATTGTCGATTTTTTTTTTTTACGCTTTTTTTTTTTTTTTTTTTTTTGCTTTACTACTTAGGGTCATGGAGAGAGGGGCTATCTACAGGTTGCCACTCCATTCAAACATCCATGGCTTAGGAAAAGCTTTGATTTATAAATAAAAGTTCGCCCTGGGCGGGATTCTAAATCGTAGCGCAAGAATTGAGAGACCCTAACGAATCCCATGAGCTACCCTGATGTCCCTAAGTCGATCTTTAATGAAACAAATAAAATCTGCTGTAATTTATACAGCTCCTGCGTGAGAAACCTTGCTTATGGTTGAGCTACTTTAAACTGTACCAAAAAAATAAATAGTCCATACCCATATTGTAAGAGTTTTAGGTTGTAATCCCCTGGGTTTAATGTAGAGGACGGGGGCGTATATGAATATTTGTGGAGTGTGGTAGTCTGGCTTGCAGGGTGCATATATTAGTGGGTTGCTGGGACCCAGGCCACTTAGAGGCCCTAAATAACGGGAAGATACACGCCCACTTCTCTTATTTCCCAGACAGCCCCACCCCCGCGCGGGCCCTGCTCAGCTGTTAGGGGTAGACCCAGACTTCGAATGTGGCATCCGTGACGTTTGTACATGGCATGTGAGCTTCTTTTTCTTAGCAGGTTACATCAATATCAACTTATGTAATGTTAACATTCCTTAATAGAATTAGATTCATTTGCATCATCATCGTGATTAATGCAATATATAGATATATAAAAATAATTTATGCCTAATAATAAATATACGCTATGTGTTGTCACCCCGTCTGGGCTTAGCGAACTTTCACTTCTCTTATTTTTAAAATTGCTTGGTATTGTTCATGTATCTTATATTTTATTCATGATGAATGAGCAAATGACTTGGAAACCACGAAATGTTTTAATGGACGATTTTGGTGACACATACTTGAATTCTATAATAATATAGGATCATTGTAATCTATGTATGTTAAATAAATAATGCTATTACGTTGTACGTACACACATTGGCGATAATGCCTGAAGATGTTGTCCTTAGATATCTACAACAATATCACGAAGGCTTTCTTTCTTTTGCTTTTTTTTTGTATAATTTCCGATATAGACTCTTGAAATATTAGAAAGAAAATATAAGGAAATAGTTACAATTTTAGCTTCACTTTCTCTAAGATTTCATTAAAATATTATATTATTAGTGCAAAACCGCTAGATCTATTCTTGGGGGTTGTATTATTGTATATTCCCAAGGAAAGACAACTATTGTTTTATTAGAATTTTACATTGGATGAACTTTATAGCATTTTTTAGAACTAAAAATTTTTTTTAAACAGGCCATTGGCAGCTTTATATGTATTTGGATTTGAGAAAATATTTATTGGTCTTAATTTTCATTAATTATGCTCAAATAGCTTTTTTTTTAGAGCTACCGCGGTATTCGCTTTCGCATTGAGGTTTTAAAAGATTGAATCAAAAGTGTTTATTTTTTTCCCGATAGCTCTTGTTGTTGAGATTGTATTATCAATTTTTATTATCAAAATATTTTTTATTAGGTAGTTGTCTGGCTATATAATGTTTATCGCATTCCTGAATTTGTTGCTGCCGTTATCATTATTGACTGATTTATAAAAACGATTTTGCTCCATTATCATTCTCTTTTCTAGCTATTTAGATTAAATTGGTCATTTACTCCTCTTATTTATGTATATAATTAATTAATTGAATAGCCATGTTGATTTCACGCAGCTCTATATTATTCTGGAATGTAATATACAGAGTTGAGTAGCTCCCTCTCATCGCCATCTTCCTTCTCTCCAGTGTCAGATTCCAGCTTGCGAGATTTAATTAAAAACTTTCATTTACGTTTTGAATGTATTAATTGTTTATCATTGGGCAATATAAATATAACTTTCCCAATGTTAAACAATTAATAATAATGTGAATTATTAACATTATTATAAACATATTCTTTAAATGTAAGACGGCCCTACAAATGTGAAGCTAAAAACATTGGGTCGGTTTGATGTAATATAGAAGCTGTTGAGGATACCAGAGTCGTCTCGTTATGAGTTCGATTTTGTAGTTTATTTTCTTAAAAAATAAAAAATGCTGTAGAAATGCTTCGTTTGACTATAAGAGCTTATTCAAACCAACCTAAGGAAAAAAAATCAATCTCTCTTGGTTAACTTTTATTAGTTAAAAATTTAAAATCATTATAAATTAGCGATTATACGAGGAGAATTTCGTTGGGGGTATGAAGAGCATAAGACTGATTCCGATCTAAGCGTTCTTGAAGAGATGCAGAGACCATAATGTGGCACGTACCCGTAAAGAAGTATGAGCTTGCCAGGATATGAAGATGGAGAGCTGCAAACGTATGCATAGAACGCTTATTGTGGACATTATTGAAGAATGCATTTAGTATGGTTTGAGCTGTCCAATTCTTTACATAAGATTTGATAACTAATTCGATATATGCCGTCTTTTGGCAAATCTTTCAGTGAGTTATGTAGCGAAAAGGGAGGGAAATAATTTGGGGATTACCTGAAATGTCAAGTGCGACTTTAAAGAAGTTAACTTTTGTCTTTTGAGCCCTACCTTTAATTAGGGTAATAATACTCAATGCAGATTCGTTTATTGCTAAGAGAAATATTTAACGTGGCGCTTTGCGAAATTTAACTATACGGAGTCTCGCTACTGGCCATAGTGGCCCAGGGTGGAATACGTTAAAGGATGCATTTAATCCTAACGTATTGCACACTAGAGAAGGTGTATCATCAGAAACTCTTGTGGCCGCCTGATTTTCTGAATTAGGTCTGGGTGTTCCCTTGGAGTAAATCTGAAATTCTCCGGATCATTACCAAAAAAAAAAAAAAGTATCACAGAAGGAAAAACTGTGCACTGTGAGTTTACAACCGGGGGCCTATGGCTCAGGCGTTAAGGGTATTCCTTATACGTTCAATTTAATACCAAGACGCTGCAGTTGGTTATTCTTATTTTGGAATTAAATTTTGTTCTAAATGTAGAATGATTGTATATGGACTTTCCATGACATGTAACCCTATTCCCAATATTTGCTTTTACTAATAATAGAAACAAAATTTTAAATTTACGGTTTATAAGCCGAAGTTAGTTGTATTTCTTAATTAAATTTTTTATATGGCATTTATATGGAAAAAAAGAAGGAAAATGCTGAGATTGTAATTGAACGATTTAAATTATTACGAATGGAATCCAAGTGGGAATAAAAATGAGTTTTGATACTGGCCTAATATTTAGTTTTGTGCAATGAAACTCAAAACATACTTTTTTTTTCAGATAAAACTTTAAGTTTACATAACAGGGAAATTTCAAATACAAATATTCCTGAACTACATGTACTACATTGCTGAAGAATTCCTTTAGTTTATAAATGTTCTTATATGTCGGTTTTTTTTTTTGTAATTGTTAAAAATACCATTTTTTTTTTGTTTGTCAATCTCTGTTGGTATTGAACAAGCACGCTGAAGCCACAGAGTTCTATTATCACGTCAATGTATGCTATCTGGCCGTACCTGGCATGAGGACTCTAGCTGGAGTACTGTCCCACACAGGCAGCTCCTTCACGTGGAGTTGACAGACAGCCCTGAGCCTTGCCGACCTCGTCAATATCTGCCTGCCAGATTGTCTATAGGGGCACTAACCTCCAACCTTGAGTACGGGAGCGGGACTCACAATTCGGCTTGCATTCAGCTATATAAAAAAAAAACACACAAAAAAAACTATAAATAATCTTTTTTTTTTCCAAATAAAGGAATAAAATACTCATTTCTGTATTTTTTTTTTTTTTACTTTCTCTTTTAAGAATTCTAATAACATTTTTAACTTTAGTCCGAGAGGTAAGTCGGGATAGACAAAGAGAACCATATGGGTTTCATGAGCTTCATGTTGCAGGTCTAGTCCCGCTCTGGGCAAGCATTTATCGAGAAATATGTTTGGAATAGACTGGCTTCCTTTAGATAGCCCCTCCCACCATGTACCTAAGGGAGGTTAATTATTAAAAAAAACACCTTATGTTTGTAGATATAGGAAATACAATTACTTCTTGTCTCAGAATTAAATATATGTAGTCAATTAATATATAATATATATATATAT
>KZ807033.1:277142-304023 GCA_000696205.2 Oncopeltus fasciatus
ATATATATATTAATATCTTCTTGGTGTCTTTTAAGTAGGAACGGAGAAAATAATCGAGAGAAAAAAACTGCCATAAGAGTAATCTCAATACCTTCATTCCTTTGGAATTCGATAAAACGCGGAATTATATTTTCTAAAATACGAGGACGGTGGGGTTTAACATGCGCGCGCTTGTGTGTGTGTGATATCGACTAGTTTTTCATATAAAATATGAATTTAGTTGGTTATTGAGGTTTTTTGTCAAATAGTTTTGTTCAATAATTTAGTTTAGGCCATTATTTTTAGAAGATATTTTTTCTTCATCAGGAGATAAATACTCTCAAACAGTTTACAATTTTGAGTGATTACTATTTATAAAACTATTATAACATTTACTATTTGTCACATATATCTAATTACACCCTTTAAGTTTCCCTTAAGCAATCCTTTTAACACAAATATTTCGATGGCTAAAATATTTAATTTTATAAACCACCAATTTCTGCCACTATGGTTTCCAAATTATTTTATGACATTTATTCTACGATTTAACAGCTGAATAATGTAAACTAGGAAGATTTGAGACTTCAGGGTTTGAATTTTACTTTGATTCGCTGATTGCATTTCTGTGTAAACCAAGTGCGCTGGTATACTATCTATTTCTCTCTTATCGGGAAAGGAAGTTTTGTACATATTGTGTCAGTATTGATAAGCCCTGACCAGCATAGATAACTTGCCATTGCAATATCCTTGCTTTTCTTTGTACGATTTAACTCTACTAGTTGTAACTGCATTTATATATGAAGTGTATCTTAGTAATATGTATGTGGCATTGAACTGGTGACCTGTTTTTCAATTCATATTTTGTTGGGAAGGTCGTGGTAATTCAAGTTCATATTTAAGTTGTAATTGAAGAACTGACACACACACGCACGCACGAACAGACACACACACCTACACACACGCACACAAACCAAGCATTTTAAATTCGTAAAGAATGAGGATATTTCAACTTTAATCCGATTAATAAACCTTGATCAGAGTGGCTTCGGACATGCTACCCCAGTTGAATATCTTATTCGTTTTATTTCTAAAATCGTGATAATTATAACTGTTTTATTGGAGGAAAACAGGTTGAGATGTATTTCATGGGAGGCATGAACTAAAAATATTGTCTTTCTTTCCTTACTCTTCTTAAGATAAATTTTATACTTTAAACTAATATAGTTATAATGTGTTATGAGCTTCTTAATAGGAAACCCTGAAGTTTATACTGATGTGTTCTTATCTAAGCCTCAGAGATATTTTCCTTACAAGCGCACGCACGCACGCACACTCTTCAATCACACGGATACGCAATGTGATAGTTTTTCCAAAATCTAGCATAGAGTTCTGTTTCTTTTCAATCCAAAATCCTAAGAGTCAAAGTTGATGCACCCTATTACGTCGCAAACTCCTTTCTCCACAATGACCTTAAAATCCCTTTAGTTAAAGGCATCATTAAAACCCGTTTTAATCAATTCCACTCTGGCCTTTCCATGCATCCCAATCCTTTAGCCCAAACGCTATCCAGTATTATCTACCCATCCTGACAATCCACCAAATCGCCTGTATAGGAAATGGCCCCGTGACCAAAACTTCATAAAAATTATATAAAGAGAAAAGAAAAAAAAAACAACAATAAAAAACAACTGAGTATTGTAAATAGAGATTTAGGACTTCTGCCATTGGGCAGCTTCTCCATCAAGGGAAGTGCACGCTAAGTTCTTTCTTTTTTTCATTGTATTTTATATATATATATATATATATATATATATATATATATATATATATATATATATATATATATATATATATATATATATATATATATATATATATATATATATATATATATATATATATATATATATATATATATATATATATATATATATATATATATATATATATATATATATATATATATATATATATATATATATATATATATATATATATATATATATATATATATATATATATATATATATATATATATATATATATATATATATATATATATATATATATATATATATATATATATATATATATATATATATATATATATATATATATATATATATATATATATATATATATATATATATATATATATATATATATATATATATATATATATATATATATATATATATATATATATATATATATATATATATATATATATATATATATATATATATATATATATATATATATATATATATATATATATATATATATATATATATATATATATATATATATATATATATATATATATATATATATATATATATATATATATATATATATATATATATATATATATATATATATATATATATATATATATATATATATATATATATATATATATATATATATATATATATATATATATATATATATATATATATATATATATATATATATATATATATATATATATATATATATATATATATATATATATATATATATATATATATATATATATATATATATATATATATATATATATATATATATATATATATATATATATATATATATATATATATATATATATATATATATATATATATATATATATATATATATATATATATATATATATATATATATATATATATATATATATATATATATATATATATATATATATATATATATATATATATATATATATATATATATATATATATATATATATATATATATATATATATATATATATATATATATATATATATATATATATATATATATATATATATATATATATATATATATATATATATATATATATATATATATATATATATATATATATATATATATATATATATATATATATATATANTCCTGAATCTTTCTATGATATGCTGAATCGTAGAATGACTTTTCTTGACCATTTCAGCTATTTGCCTGATCGACTTCCCATCCTTATGGTGATTAATAATCAGTTGGCGCTCTTTTACAGTTGAGTGAGCTCCCATTGTGAAATTTTAGACTTAACAGAATGAAATCTGAATCAAAACTAAAAGGATTATTCCTTCCGAGTATACAAATATCAATGTTAATGAATAGATGAGTCAAAGGTCAGATTAAAAGGTAAACAGTAGGGTGTATCATTTTCATTTTGATGTAACTTTGAACTAAATGTTATAATTTAATCGGTAATTTTTGTTAAGTATTTAATTTTTATTTCTCTAGTTATTTATAACAATAAAGTGTTTGTAAGTTAATAAAAATAACTAGTGATTTAATTTTTTTTAATAATTAGGGGAATAAAACTAAGGTTGAAACATTTTTGCTTGGGTGTATCAATTTCACTTTGAGCCACTGTATGTACGAGTATATATACTAACGAATGTGGTGATATAACCAGTATACTAACGAATTTGGGACACTTTAGAATTTTTTTAATCATCCTTAGTTATTTTAATTATCAATCTTATTCATATTTTGAACGATTTTCGTAAAATACCGATGTAACACATATTAGTTTAAATACAGTATATATATAATGTTGGACATGTGGTTTTATTGTATTGAAAAGTTTCATTTTGGATGGTGGATCTCGATTTTTTAATTTTATTATATTATTACATTGATTTATACTTAATTTTTACTTTTTATTGTAATCAAATTACAAAATGTTTTCATTTAACAGAATGTAATAAATAATTAAAAGTTAAAAAAAGAAATTCTTACATAAGTCAATAGAATGATGCAATCATTATCAGCTGACTTATAAAAATAACTTGGTCAGTAAATTGCTATTAATTCTGTTTGTGGCAAACAACTGTTAAAAGGCTTTCAGTGATGTTTAACGAGGGTAGAGATGACTGAGGAAGCTTGAAGAGCTATTGTGTGGTTCCATGTTTTTTTAGTGGTTTGTGCGTCACGGGCACATAAATTCCATAAACAAAGGTGTGTAGCTCCATCCCTTGGATAAATATGCCTGCGTTCTGCGTCCGCCTGTAAGTGCTATTTTAGCCACACCCGCTCTGCAGTTAGGTAGGGGTTGTCACTGTTATAGTCACTGCTACTCTTTCGCTACTGCTTAGTAACAGCTACTTTTGGCTGATGTTTCACTAACTGTCAGCGGGAGTCCATTGCAGTTAAACATGTAGTTTAACTAAAGAAAAAATCTGGCGGGTCTGCAATTCTACATTACCTTAGGTTTTATAAATTATAAATATCTCTCTGAAATACCCCTCTTCCTTTCCAATTTTATTAAACCACCATAATTAATAGTATTCGCTATTGTATCAACCATGAATACAGAATATATTCTAGAATACCTGGAATAGATTTCCCATGTTTCATTAAGTTAGATATAGATGAGACTAGCTTAATTGTGCTTCTTATCAATAAATAAACTTCTGTTGGATTTCATTACTCTAAATTAAATTTCACACCCGCAACATAGAGAAAAAACGCTATTTAAGTGTACTTGGCATTGCAGGTAATCATCCTCTTCTCGCATTGGTCAAATTCTCCTCAATAACAGACTGAAAGGCACTGAAATTGTTTAGACAAAAGTAGTCAATTATTTAGTGCAGTCAAAGTTGAGTACAAAGTGGTAGGCATTAGGGAAGGAATGGCCAAGTTTAGACCACTGACTTTTCAGTCTGTCTCCAAGCCAATCTCCAATGTGCTGAAACTTTCCTACTTTCGTAGTGTAGTCTTGGGATTTTGCTGAAACCCTTTATAATCCTCTAACATATTCTCATATAACTCTTATCTGAGTTCCTTTCAACAGTTTGAGATAAATTTATTTTTAGTTCTTTGAGAATAAAACCATCTTTGCCAAAATTGTAGAATTTATAGTTACAACATAAATATTTATTCAAAAATACCATACTTACTACATATACAAAACTTAGCTAAAAAATAAATAAATATATATATAGTGTATTTATCTGCTTGGTTCTAATTTTTAATCTATATGTTATTTGACGATGCGAACGATAATCTCTGTGATTTAATTAATTATTGTCTCCGCGTTAACAGTATGGAGTACTTAAGAGTTAAATGCTTACCGGAAAGTTATACGAATTAGTCGAAGGCCTGAAATTAGCCGAGGTGTAAAACGGTATAGTGAAATTTCAAATTAGGGCGGAGTTGCTCAATCTTTGTAAGTCATATTCTTTAAGATATTCTCCATCAAACTGAAAAATTATATTTTACAACGGAATTACATTTTCACATTCTGCATCTATTATATTCTATGATTTTTTACTTAGCCCTAATATCAATGAAATTATAAGTGATTTCTTAATTTGGTTTTACTTAAAGCCTCTCCCCTTTCTTGATTCCAACAATTAGCGAAAAAAAGGACCCGTTCATATGAACAAGCTCATATACCAGTACTGGATTTGATTTCTGTAGTTTCGAAATAGTGGAGCCGAATAACTCTGAGTAACATTCAAGAATAATTCCTTAATAAGCTTCTTTTTTTTTCTTTTTTTTAAAATATGTTAACTAAATATAGATGTCAAAAAATAAATTTTAAATTAATTATCCAATGAACTTTTTTTGTAATAATGAACTAATAACAAAGATAATACGATTTAAGACTAAGGTCTTCATATAAACCAGGAAGGTTTAATGGAATTACATCTCTTTATTTCAACCATTAATAACTCATCCTACCCGTTTGAAGAATGAAGTTAAAAAACTCTCGCAAAAAGGCCCTTTTCATTTTGTTTTACTACAAAGCAAACACACACACGCATATATTCGGGAACATTTTAAATTATATATTGGATAACACTGATTATATTTATTAGTAATAATTTATGACAAAAATATATTCAATTTTTAAAAATGTATTACATGATTTATATAATTTTTAAAAACGTATTTTAAATTTATATAAAATTTTATTGTCAGAAAACCGATAGGTCTTTAGTAGCTCGTTTTATACTCACGACTGCACCATATGGAGCTAAAGTATAAAACTGTCAAAAGGCAGGAGCTGAACAGACATTATTTATTATTATAGGCCTTTGTGGACATACGGTGCGGATTTCAGGGGTGCCGATAAGCCTTTCAATCACAAATCCTATGAGTAATAGCAAATGCTCCATATTATGTCACCAGCTCTAGCCTTTATCGCGTCCAAGGGATCATCTCCACCCGCTTAACTCTGATCCAGAGTAAACTCCAATTCCTCCCTTATCCATTTGCCCAATCCTTTTAGTCGGATTTTAATCCTTACTGTCCCTTCACAAACACACACACACACGCACGCATGCACGCACATATGATGAAGAATACATAAAAAAAAAAAAAAAAAAGATTTTTTAAAACTGAATGTAATAGATAATTATTTATTATGATAATAAATAAATATAACATTTATTATTTCCTCTTCGCCAGCTTGCCGTTCAGCATTATTTTTCCTTTTTGTGGAAGGAATATGTAACCAAAGTAAAGTGTCCTATAAAAAAAAAATTAAGTCTGAATTTTAGCGTTGTGTACTGGTTCTCGAAATAACTACTGATAGTGATACTACTGATAGGACAAATAATTAGGAAATAATCTGAGTGGCAGGACTTGGTTGAGGAGGACTGTAGCTGCATTGTTAGACTTGTTGCCAGGACTTGTAGAGCCCGTACTATTCGGAGTCACGTCCCGGCTTGGGCGCCCACAAAGGGTGAAACACACCCCTCTGGAGAGGGTGCTCTGGAATTCCGGGATTTACTTTGTTCACATTCCCAAATTCATCCTCCATGCCACCTTCGTGCCACCTCCTTGTTCAGCTGATTTGAGGGCTTCTTTCCTTTCACCCGTGGGTTTGTGGTTCTTGATAGCCCTATTGAATATTCTTATTGCCTTTAATTCTGAAGCATATGCGATTTATACAAGTTATTCCTATGCAATAAGAGCCGTTTTAGGAGATTGACTTAGATCTACATCCATCCTGTTCAGGGGAAGCTAAAAATATGATCCATTTAAAGTACTACGTATAAAGTTTAAACTACAAGTTAGTTATATATGTTTTTTTTTTTTGTTTTTTTTTTTTTGAGGTTCGGTCTAGCTAGATCCAAAAAAATACAATTTAAAAAATGTATATTTTTTACCTTGACTGTCAGTCATGAATACGGGATCCTAGTGGCACGGCGTCCCCTCCGCCATCATGATAGCCCTGAAGACGGCTTAAAATGTGAGCCGAAACCTTGGCTGACAATTAAAAAATACAAATTTTTTTAATTGTATTTTTTTGGATCTACTTTGACCGAACTCCAACAAAAACAAATAAATAATATTTTCCACGGTAAAGAAATTCTCCATTTGTACAACTTAATTATTATCTACCCAAGAAAAAAAAAAAGTGTTTACTCATACTCATAAAATTTATTCTCTACTGATTTGTAATTTACGAGTAAGTTAAAAAAATCCTGATTCAAAATATTGTTAGGATATGAAGAAAAGAGAAGAAAGAGTTCATCACGCAGCTCATCCAATGTAGTTTTATTCCTAAATATCTTTTAACAAGCGTTTTTAGAAAATTTGATTTTACTTTTATCAAGACCAAAAATATTTTAACTCTATAATATCGATGCTATTACTATCGATAATTAATCCTCCCTCTAAACACCCTCTTCTTGTAGTTATTTGCGTTTTAGAGAACAATAGATATATAATGTAATTTTCCGTAACTTTTTAAAACATTTTTGGGAGCATTCCTGTATCAGTCAGTATAGGGTTGCCCTGAAGTTATTGTGGCCTTACTTTTTATACTACTCGCTCCCTCCAGCTGATAAGATGTAATTCGTACGTTTACTGGACGAGTTGTTGATGGACGTCTTAATGAAACATTGGAAATCTACTGTGATTACGTAGCTTCCAGTGAGGGAATTTTTCAAAACTTGGAAATCAAATTCTATAATAAACATATATTTACCAACCATTGGACGATCGCTCGATTTAAAAATACCAAGTTTTGTATGTATGTATGTATGTATGTATTTGTTTATCATTTATTTTCTAAAACTTTCTCTCGAAAATTAAACATTGAAGAAGAAAATAAGTAGGAAGAATTTAAGTAGGAAGATTGAGTGAGGACCAGGAGAAATCCTATTTGCCTTATGAAATAGTATAACTCATAGACACGAGGTCACAAAGAGCTTAGATTATACAAGGGTGGGGGGGGGGACGCCTAATTGAATTGGAAAATCGCTTATATCTTCGTTGCTATTATGTCAAAGACTATTGGACAGAACAGTAGTAAAAGCAATTTTCTAATATGAGTATAACATTATATTGCGAAAATGAATTTAAGTAAGAATATAACAGATAATGTATAGCGCTGCACTCTCTTCTCTCTCCGTCAGTTAAATGTAGCTCTAGAAACCCTACATTTTATTGGGAGGAGGAAATAGTCGAGATTCTCTCAAAAGTTTATTATTAAATGAAAACGAATTGGTGAACCAATATGGTTCTATTTTTGCCAACGTTTCTGCCTTTCTTCAGGGCTATAGGGATAACTATCTCCTCCTCCAGATTGTCAACATATGGTATATTTTATGCTTAATAACTTTCTATCTTCCAAGAAGAAATTTGTCATATACCTATTTATTTTGACTGTCTTGGGTAATAAAAGTGAAATTGCTTATTTTATCTGGATCCTGCGTGACAAATTTTTTATTCTTTGTTTTGAACATTTTTCTCTTTTTGTCCTAATGTGCAGAATATAATACTAAAATGTTACTATTTAAAGGAAATTTGGTTAGTTCTGGATAGTTCACTGTCTGTTTACTACTTGCCTCTCGTCGTCGCAGGTTCTCAGCTAAGCGTATAAAAATCTGGTTGAAGAAGTGAAGCGTGTTGTGCTCCCATCGATTCCGGCGGTTGGCAGACTCTCCCCCCTTGGCTCACACCCTCCCTCAGCTGCCCCCTCCCTCCCTATTCCCCCTTCTAGAGCTTCTCCGTGTCCCAAACCCAGAACTACAATCTGTTCTTCTTTTAGTGCTTCCTGCCTATTTAAGGAGATTCCGTCCTCTAACCACTAATCTGAAGTTATGTTTTTCTTACCGTCAGTTTGGTGCTGGCCAGTAGTAGCCATCGTGTACTTGACTGAACTTTATCCTCATAAAATTCACTTTTAATTTGAATTGTACCGGGAGCCAGAAATAAATCTCACTACCTGAGTCGGGAATCGAACCCGGGCCCCCCACTTTCAGTCCAGTTGGTCAGTGCACCCGCCCGGAAAGTGGGGAACCCGGGTTCGATTCCCGACTCAGGTACTTAGATTTTTTTTTCAGGCTCCCTGTACGATTCATATTAATAATGAAATGGAGGATTACTTTACCACAGTTATCTTCATGATTTAAAATTCACTTTGGTATAAGCAGATTTTAAGCAAGAAAATAAGACCATTTACGAAGAAAAAAAAAAGTTATTCCCTCATCAGACATAAAATAATCTTAAAAAATATTAGTTCAAAATAATATGTGTAAGTGTGTGTGTTTCGTCAGTTTGCTCTCGTTAATAGCCGTTCGCTCTACAGACTTTGCCGAGACAAGTTGTAGCACGATTCCCACAAAGAAATCAAGCTGAAACACACTCCCACACATTTAACCAAGTTCGTTATATCGGTATTTTATTAGTTTTTGTCTGAAATCAGTTGAGGAGGGGGGGGGGGTTTAGTAGAAAATCAAAATATATAATATTTATATCTTCTAGAGCTAGCCACCGTTTACTAAACCTGACCTTTCTTTTGACTCACATTGTACTCTCCGACTTTTAATATATATTGCTATATATGTTTCTATCGTGATAAAACATAAGGAATCTGGATCTTTTATGCAGTTCTTGCGTGATGGACATCTCTATTTTAGCTGTGAAGGAGACCTGAAATTTGTGACGCCAATCAACTCTGCTATACTTGGTGAGCCTAAATGACTTTTCTCCTTCTTCCCGGTTATTAATGAGGAATACATTCTCTTCCATAACTCCTTTTTTGTCATGGATCAGTTTGTTTGTTGTTATTAGCATTGTTAGCTGGTGTGTGTTATGGGAAAACTCTAAATTGATAAGACGTGGGATGTGTCAGATGGCGTGGGACTGGAATTAATACAGGAAGAGGAGAACTTTGAAAAGTTTCTAATCAAATGTCGCATTTCAGGAAAACCCCGACTCTTATTATTTAAAAGTTACATATAGAATTTAGTCTTGTCTAAATAAGAATTACTTCAGTGGTATATTCCTTACCAATGAAGGATTTTAGATCCTCATTTACTTCTGGTTCTTTCTAAATCGGTAAATAAATATTCATATTATATAAGCATAAAAAAAAAATAATTTAGTTGAGTTTATTTCTCTTAATTTTATAATTAGGGTCACTAATTACTACTTGGGATTTTTTTTTTGTTGAATCGTAGGGTGCTGGTTAAGTCCCACTCCCATTTATTAATGGGATTTTAAATTTCAACTTCTTTTAAAAGTTTTATGTTTTCTACTACATGTAAATTTCTTATATATATATAATTTAGCAATGAAGAACATGTGGGATAGAGAGTGCTCGCAGCCGCAGGTGTTTCATTTTCTATATATACTTTCTATATATATAGTTTGAGGATTATTACTTTAGTCTAGGCCAATATTTCGAGAATAGATTTTCTCTTTTTCAGGGCTGATAATAGACATTTANTATATATCAGTTCTTATAAAGGCATACTGAAAGAATAGGAGTTGGTATAGATGACATATTTTGTTCAAATACAAATATACGTCAGCTGAGACGTACAACGAAATTCGCTCAGTTTACTTACCTTCTGGTGGACGGACTTTGTTTTAGCTGAGCATTTTAACGGAATACATAGTATCTATCGCTTCTAATAATACAAACAAATGGCAAATTTAGAATGGTGTATTTATTTATATCTCGTCTGAAACCCGTCTATCAATAACTCACCCGCCAACCCGACTACTAACATTTTGTTCTCATTTTACACCTTCCATATTCCATACCAGCGCGCCCTTGCGTATGTGTGTAATACTTTGAAGGAACCACCATGTTAGTTTTCCCTGAGTTAGATGGGTGAAGATCTGTAAAATGTTTTCAAAGATCGCTTAGTGTGTGGTACCAATGTGTTCAGCTTGTCTACCTCATAAGAAATGTGCTAAAAGTGTGCGATGAGGTTTTCCAATGTGTTCAGCTTGTCTACCTCATGAGAAATGTGCTAAAAGTGTGCGATGAGGTTTTCGAAGACCGCTTAGTGCGTGGTACCAATGTGTTCAGCTTGTCTACCTCATGAGAAATGTGCTATAAGTGTGCGGTGAGGTTTTCCAAGATTGCTTAGTGTGTGGTACCAATGTGTTCAGCTTGTCTACCTCATGAGAAATGTGCTAAAAGTGTGCGATGAGGTTTAATTTGAGTGAATCTGGTGGTTTAGGAGGGAAGAGACCCCCCTCGGTCTGCCTGTAGAAATATTGCCCTCCTCTGCCGACTTCCTACACTAAAATAGATTGATAGCGGCTGTTGGCCTCGGGGTACTCTCTACGGCTCTAGAATTCCCGCCTCGTTTGCCAGTCCAAATGTTCGGCAACGTTTTACTGCGTACTCGCTGCTTTCATTCCCACTTGTGACACTCGGCATTTGTATGCTTGTGTGCATACGAGCTTGTAACCGTGGTACATGTGACGCTGTTATGCCTGCAGAGTCCGCCAATGCTATGATTCAACTTAGATGGACACATGTTGAACTAAACAGCTGGGGAGGGTAATGTAAGTGAAAGATTAACTCGAAAGGGTAAAATCTGTTAAGTCTTCAGTGGTTTCCTCGTACAGTTCTGGCCGGGAATTCACATATGGGACCAATGAGATTTTAGGAATATCTCTTGTTAGTATTATAATCGGAGACTTTGTCATCAGTGATTTCTCGTAAATTCGTGATTCCTGTATCGCTGTAAACGGACAGGTGTATTCCAGAAACCAACGGTGGCTGGACGTTTATTCACTGGATTTTTAGTTGGTGGATCGTTAGTTGCTATCTTTGTTCTCTTATATATTTTTATTTTACTTTAAAAAAAAAAAAAATTGGGGTACTTAATGAAGGCTTCGGAATTTCATTAACTGATTTAGGAGTGCTGGTTAATAATCGTATGTTAAAATGAATATAAGTATTATTTTAATAGTAGTATTTTATCCCACGTGAATTTTAAACAATTAATGCGAGGGAATAGAATAAAAGATCTATTTGTCCCAGCCAGGGTACGAATTTGGATCTCCTGCTATCCGGGCAAGCGCGTTATCCAATTACGCTACCGGGAGTGACATATAACTTATTAAGTTCCTAGCATTAGTGTCGAGAGTATAACCTCTGAGAAAGACGAATACATCGTCTTATGCTCGCAGGAGCTGATATTGTCAAGCTATTTAAACGACTCGCATTATTTACTTTTTAATTTTATAAATATTATTTTTATTGTGGTATTTTATCTACGTAAATGTTAAACATTGTTTAAAAAAAAATAAATGCTTTGTAAACTAAAAATTTGTAAAGATATTACATCAAATTGTTCACTTACCTTCCAAGTGTTGTTTCATGTAAACCAGCGATGTCGCATTAATATTTTCTAAAGCATTATAAATGTTGCATGGATAAGTGAATAACTTGATTTGCTTAAGAAAATTCTTCTAAAAAGATTGAAAATCATTCTTGATAATTATGTTATTCAGAATGATACAATTGAAGAAAAGCCATCCTTCTCGAATAGCCATAATATTTTATTAGCAAATAATTTATCATCCCAACTCATATTTGAACCCTCCCTTTTGACGAATTTTTAAAAGGAAAAGTGATAACTCTAGCCTGTAGAGCGTCAACAAACACATATATATTTTATATCACTTTTGTTGTCTAGTGTGTAAGACATGATAAAATATTAAATATATTTCAAATAGTCTATCACGAGAAAAAATCTAAATCGGAATTCACTAGAAAGGTAAATAATACTTTCTCATTTGGCAGTGATGGCTGTCTCCATTAATCAACGGTGCATGTCAACTCACTGATCCGTACTGTTGATTTAACAGGATATTCGAGGACCTTAGGTTATGAAATATTTTGCCACTTAAAAATAAATTAAAAAAAAAAATATTAGTGATTACATTCTACACATTTTTGTGCATCTCGTAATGTGCTGGTGAATAAAAAAACAAAAAACAACTGTAATAATAAATATTTAAATTAGCGTGTACTTCACTAGATGAAGAAGATGCCTAATCGAAGTATTTCTAAATTACTATTTACAACATTTACAATTTTTTTTTTCCAATTCTTATTATGAAGTGTTGGCAATGAGGAGGTCACGCGGCCATTTCCTATTCAGGCGACGTGGTGGATTGTCAGGATGGGTAATACTGAATAGAGATTGGGCTAAAGGATTGGGATGCATGGAAAGGTCAGAGTAGGATTTATTCAAACGTGTTTAATGACGTCTTTAACAAAAGGGTTTTCAAGGTCAGTAAAAAAAAATTCAAAGTATTTTCAAGTTCTCGGGTCTTCATTCATTATCCCAACAATTAATAGTATTATTTGGTTCCAGTGAAAACTTGGGTTATCTAAAACTAAATTGTATTCAACATTATTTAATTATAATAAGGAAAACAGAAAAATACATTAGTTAATATAATTTAATCCGTGGACAAGTTCGAAACTACCTAATGATGATACTACTAATGATAAAATATAGCTTATTATCATTACTGTCATTTTAAGCTAAAATGTTTTAGGTATCTGGTACTTTTCAATTGTGATAAAAGGGAAGAAAAAAGGAATCTTATTATTAAAGAAAACAGAAAAATGTCTTATACAAGAAATACAAAGGGAGCCAGAAAAGAAAATCTTACTACCTCAGCCGGGAAATCGAACCCGGGTCTCCTACTTTCCGGGCAAGTATGCTGACCCCTACACCACCAAGACAGATTAGATTATCTCTCCAACTCCACACACATTACTCCGAGTCTAAACACCCAAGTAAGACGAATATATAGTCTGTGGCATGTAATCCCACGTTAAATTTTCTACAAGGATTACTTACCAAAATTAATATAATTATTTAAAAATAGTTATGACTCATAGTTTTTAAGTTAAGGAACCGAATCTGGTCTTACGCTGATGAGTTTAGCAATTCAAAGAAACTCCCCCACTACAAATAAGCCTCAAATATTTTTTAGTCTATAAGTAGATAAAACAATATCTCTAGTGGGTTTCTCACAATTTCGCGATATTTCCATACTTTTTAATAGAAGCATGGGAAATTTAAGTACGTTCGTAATTAAAATTATTTCCTGAGTCCTAATGAAAAGAAATTATTTCCTTCTTGGTGAAATATTTTCAAGGCTTGTCAGAATCAGTAGCAGTCACTTTCGACTCATTTCAGGCTTGAGCAATCTGGGTTGCATTGGATTCAGTCTTTCTCCCTTGATCGCCGGAGCCAACCAGAACTGCTGAATGGGCGTCCCTGGGCCAGAAACCAGCGATCCTGGATCCTCCTCCGATGAAGAGTACACTGATTTCTCTCTCTCTGTCCGAGGGATCTATCGGGGAGGACCTTGGCCAACTCCATCTTGTCACTGCCAATCGGCATTCGGACAGGTCAGCTGAAGACATGAGGCAGACAAGATACGGACGTCATGGAAGTACCAGAATCCGTTACGTACGTAAGAGGTACAAATTACTGCCTCGGTTGTAGTAATACTAATCTGACAGTTCTAATATAATGTTAGATTCATCGTCCTACATATTTTTGTTGTCATATATACATATATCAATAAAAATAAATAAATACTGCTCTTTTTGGTTAAAAGATTATTTAGTATTACTTTTAATATCACTTATATTCCCCTGCTTGGTTATCTTTTGATATAAATTTAATTCTTACAAGCCATTGTGAGAGAAAAATGCTGCTGTAAGTATTTGTAAATTGTTGATGACTGAAACGAGAAATAGGAAGTGTATTTTGTTTCAAAAGTTATCCAGGTATTTTGTCAAGTCTAAAACATTTAATCACTCATTAAGAATAAGTTGAAGCTCTAAAAGAATCTTCTGAGTTATTGACGTAAACTTCGCAATATTTGGTAAAGCAAATCTAATATCACATTACTCTTCTTGTATTGCGGGTTCTATTATTCTGTACTATTACGTAATTATTACATTTCTGAGTGGAATATTATCAAATATAATTGCATATTTAATAATGAAAGTCACTTAAATTTTTTTCTGTTTCAGGTAAGTCTCTAAACTGTCGTCATTGATTCAAATTTATTTATGTGAGTAAATATTATTTTTATTTTACACACACTCACACATACACACACTCTCTCTCCCACTTACACACTCACATCCTTTTTTTTTTAACCTCTCCCGTTTAGCCACTTTTTAGTCCTGAAGAAAGGGGCTATTTAGATGTTACTACCATATTCTAGACACCCATTGTGGGTACTGGATAGACTTTGATTTCTCGATAAAAGCCTATCCAGGACTATGTCAGCGCATTCAACTTTCAAACCTGCCATGTCACTTTTAAACACGAAACAAAAGGCTGAGTTCGTTCATGTCAAAATTCGGCTTACGAGGAGGGGAGTTTAGAAGTAGACTGTATTATAAATGTTTATTATTAGATGATTTTAGTTAGGGTTCGGTCAAGGTAGATAAAAAAAAAAAACCATTTATAAATCTTTATTTTCAAGTGGAGTGCTTATTTGACCGTAGATATTATTATTAGATGTTTTTTTGATGGGGTTCGGCCAAGGTTGATACAAAAAAAAAAAAAAAATTTTAAAAATTGTAAATTTTTAAAAAGATTATCTGCCAACGTTTCGGCTTACATTGTAAGCCATCTTCAGGGCTGCCTATCATGAAGACAAGAGAGGACGTCCAGTCCCTAAGTTCACATACCATGACTAGTCAGACAGATGGCTTACAATGTAAGCCGAAACGTTGGCAGATAATCCTTTTAAAAAANTTAATTTAAAAAAAACTTTTTTAGAGAAGGCTAAATCCTCCAAGTAAGGATGATTTTCAAAAATTTAAGATGGTTAGGTGCTTCCCCCCCTTTTCAGATATCAAATATACCTATTTTCCGCAGCCCTAATAGTGCAGAGTTCATCGTGTTATTATGAATTGGAAATACGATTCAATCCTGGAATTGTGAGAGAGGAGTAAATCTGTTATTTCGTTCAGACAAAATACAAATTATCAAGGAACTCGACTTGAAAAAAGACCTCGAATGGAATGAATCGATATAGGATGACAGAAATAATTGTTCAAGTTAATTGGAGAGCTATATATCGTATGATGCACTGAGGTGAAGGAGGCCAATACACGCGCTATCGATCCGATTATCATCTGAAAGTGGATTCGTTCTGAATGAACTATAACTGAATGCTGGCACAGTGAAGTGGCCTTCACTCCACAGCCATAGGGGATTGAACAGCTCTAGTGGGATGGGTTCATTTTTTTTTTTTTTTTTTTTTTTTTTTTTTTTTTTTTTTTTTTTTTNTTTTTTTTTTTTTTTTTTTTTTTTTTTTTTTTTTTTTTTCCCCATTGCTATTCATAACGAGATCGCCAGCTCGAAGCTGGGCAAATGCCAAATGAAAGGTTAGTAACCCGCTGTTTTTTTGCTCCACACTCACAGACGATAAAACCCGACAGCTAAAAGACCTTTAATTCGTATTGATCTGCGGCCGACCTCTTTCTGTGTGAACCCACCCACCACTTCCAGTTGCAATGCATGAGTGGCTACACAACAGAGGACATTGGGCCTATTGCAATTTCCCTGTTTTGTGGGAATTGGAAAGTGTTTAGCCTTCAATACTCAATGGAACATGAATCCCTTATTTAATAACTCTTGTGCTAGAATGTCTGTAATATGAATTTAACAAGTTAATTTATATTCTTAAATATCCTTGATTTCGAAAAGTTATTTCTGCCGAGCTTTCGCATATCATGTAATGGCTTCTTCAGGGCTGAATTTAGAATAAGTGCGACTGTAGGCCCGGTAGGTTTTTATACCTGCCTGGGACTGGATCTTGATCTAAGTCTGCCTTCCCATTGGTTGTCTCTTATCAGTTATTTTCCGGAGGAGTCCGTATGTCTTCTATTATATCATTGGCAGCTGTTTTGATATCTCTGACAGATAATGCTGGTTTGCAATTTCCTGGTCTTAGAGTTTTTCCTTCTTCCTTATTTAATGCTATTTTAATTTTTTATGATTTCTATGGCTTACAGAGTTGTAATTATTATCTCTAGCTAGGAAGGTGGCGTTCTCGAACTGTATCTGGATTGTGGTGACATCGAAATGTTCCTCTAATGCCAACTTTACTGTACATATGTACTCGCAAATGCGTTATGTCTGAAATGTGTTCCTTGAGCCTTGTATCTATCCTTCCTTTTTCTCCAATATACGATTTCCTGCTTGAGCACAGGATGTTGCTTATCTCTGGGGTTTCGAGTCCCAGCTTATCTTTTGGGTTTGGGAGAACACTGGCTATTTTTTTTTTTTTTTTTTGTCGGTGATTTATGTTGTTCTGACCTTGTACTTCTTGGGGATCCGGGTTATTCTTTCTGTCGGCTGAAATTAATTATGGGTAAGAAGGATTTAGAGAAAGATCCTTAATGATATGGATAATAAATAAATAATGTAATGGATAAATTAGAGTTTTTATAAAAGAGAGTCCACTTTAGTGGTCTTAACTTTTACATTCATTGCACTGTCCTTCTTGTAAGATTAAATAATCAAATCCTATTTATATCTCACCTCAATGAAACATGGGAAATCTCTTTAGTTGAGCAATCCAAACGTGGATGGATTTATATATCTATGTTCACGTAGGCTTCGTCGGTCGTCAGATGTATTCTCTTTTCAGCCCTGAAGAAGCCATCACATGATGTGCGAAAGCTCGGCAAATAACAACAATTTGACTCGGTCCAACCCGGAAGATGAAATGGTAAATTTATATATCTATTTTATATTTCTAGTTTATTAATTGCTTTACGTCTAAAGTACCTGCTTGTTCATTAAGACGATTAAAGAATTAATTGCGAGCCTCAAAGATCAAGTTAGTCAATTCTAATTAGTAACTATCTTAAAGTGAATGAATTAAGAAAAAATATTTGCAATTCTATTTCTTGTTTTTGGCCAATCGCTGTAATTGCTTGGTATCAGGTGGAATATGAAATGTAACGGGACAGGTTTTACAATACTCCGTAGTTTGAATCATTCTTATAAGGAGTTGTCTCATATCTAGCTTGTTCGAGTTCAAGCCTTGTTTCAATAGAGACACATTTGTGCAAGGAAACAAATGAAGTACTTTACTCTTTGAGGTTACACAATGGAAAGTTACAGCGTGGTTTTCCCAGATTACCTGCATTATCCACTGCCCAGCATCTCTGACGACATTAGCTGTGCTCCAGTAATTCTCGGCCCAGATTAGGCCCGAATGGAGGGCGATCTCGTCGGTGAGGTATGGCCGAGGTGTAAAAAAGCCGTCCAGCCATTGTGACAGGGAAGAAGGCCTGGAAGAAGTCGGGCAGAGAATCGTGCGGGACCCCTCAGACACACATGGCGAGGCAGAAAAACTGTGCGGCACGCTGTCGGTCCAACAGCTGTGGATTCCCTCGCCTCGCTGACCTGGCGCGTGCCCGGAACAGCGCCCCGCCGGTATCTGCGCCTGGTCAGCGAGCCTCGCCGCTGTCAGCTATGTAGTGAGGGAGTATCCATAGGGTGTTCATCGAACAGATTTAGCCGGACAGTTTGAAACGTAACTCTGATAAAGACGTCATTTTTAGCGAGTTTCCAAGTTGTCTATATTATCTCTGTATATTAAATATGATCCTACTCACTATATACCAAGTATGATAGCCACTAATATTTATACTTGTGCATCTCAACGCTGTAAGGTCTCTGTTTTCACAGTTTTCTAAGTGAAATTCGGTTTGTAGCAAGACAATAGGCGACAGGAGAGTGGCATTATGTGAAATATCTATTGAGATTAAAAATCGTATTTCGATTCAGTGGGAATACTATTTATTTTAGACCAATAAGAACCATGTCAGATTTGCTCACTGGCAAAATAAATATTTTAGGAGTTACGTAGCGGAGAACAATAAGGAAATGGGATTTACTTTAAATTTTAATTTTACGCCCAAGAAATGTAAAATAAAATACTGAGTTCATTATTGATTGAAATTCGGCCAATAGGAGTAGTGGATTAACTGAAATGTCAAGTGCGATTAAAAAAAAAATAATAAAAAAAAAATAATGAAGTTTTTTTTAGCTTCATTGGGCGTTTTACTTTGTTCAGGAAAATAAACTTGAAAAAAAATTGTTGATGAGTAAATTATAACTAGATATAAGCCCTCCTGAAAAAGGTAGGTCCTGGCTAATAAGACATTAAGTATCCACTCTTTAAAAACCTCGATCAAGGGAGTCTAAACTGTCCACTGTGGAGCTGCATTGTGGGTTTTGCAAAAGTTTTTCTTCTATAGAAGCTAGACGATGGTTCGTTCAAAAGTGTGTGTGCGTTCGTACGTGCGTGCCCGTGGGCGTGTGCGCATACGTGTGTATGCGTCAGTGCGTGTATATGTGTGTTAGATTTCTTACCTACTATATTATTTAAAAAAGGTAAACGAGGTGTTAAAACAAGTGTTTAAAAATACAAAGAAACTAAACTCGGTTTTCGACTTTCTCTCCGCACTCTGATGGATGGATTCGTTAATGACTAAAATAGATCTGAGGGTAAGGGGGTTCAGTTAATGACCGAATTTGTTGATCAATAATCTCTTCGCTGTTATTATTGTTACTGAAAGAAATTACAGAACAAGTGAGAAATGTTATATTCGAAGGTTTATGTCACATGAATAATTTTAATATCAATTAATCTAATTAGGGCCTTTGTTTTCCAAATTACAGAATACCAATTCTTTATATAGGCTTTTTTTGGGGGAAATTCATTATTGGATAATTTCTAAATGAGAGTGTTTTTATTATAAGTCTCTCATATCGATTCGATATATTTTATATATTATCATGTAATGTGATGTAACTTTTATGTGACACTTATTGCGGTATTATGTAGTAAAGAGAAAACATACTGTCAGATAACCTGGCTATCTGGCTAGCTGGCCGCTGGCTCCCCTGAAGCTGGGGCCGAGCACAGGGTGTCGTGTATCAAGTGGAGGCGAGCCAGCCGGAGTTCCGCCCTCAGCAGGGTGGGGCAGGCCCAAGTCTCCTCTCGCCACTTGTATTGTCTTCGGGCTCGCCAGTCGCCTGACTGCGCTTACCTGTTACGATGTGTGTATCAGCGACAGGAACGCTAAGGAATTGTAGGCGGGCAGGAATGGAGGTCCACTCTGCCTCGCATACAGTCAAATTGTATTCTTGTAAAACCTTTAATAGAAGAGAGGGGTTAGTAGGTTAGTATTCATTTATATATCAGTTACTTGAGTGAAACACTTCATACCAGTAAAATTGAAAGTAATTTAAAGTTGGAATAATTTTGAATATGTTCTATGAAAAATTTAAATAAATCATTAATCTCTTCTTCAGTATGTAATGTTTCAACTTTCAAATTATTCTTTGCAGGCCTACAATAGTTTTATTATAGTAGTCTATTCGCTTACACTACAGACAAACCATTATAATAATATAATTTTATTACTACATTAGTAATATTACCATTGGTGTTCAGTGAGAACGGAGCCAAAATTGCGAACCCAATTTCCTTAAATTCAATAAGCTTATTCAAAATAATGAAATATCATATTGTGAATATTAACTACCTCATTATAAGATACAAAAATATGTAGTATGTAATTAATAATAAAGTTTTATTTAATTTAATAAATAATGGAAAGGGAGATTAGAAATAATAGTAATTGGTTAGTTTTAACCTAGATCCTGAGTTATGGCCTTTTTTAATGTAAGACCATTTTCATTTTTAATAACTTATATTGAATTATTTGACCGATTGTTATCTAAGAATTTAAAAAAATTAATTTATCAACTGCATGCATTCACTAATCACTCACTAAGAAAGAGGTAGATGG
Source organism: Oncopeltus fasciatus (assembly GCA_000696205.2). NCBI lineage: Eukaryota > Metazoa > Arthropoda > Insecta > Hemiptera > Lygaeidae > Oncopeltus > Oncopeltus fasciatus. Next base: position 298,243 of record KZ807033.1, read on the forward strand.
ACAAATAGATGTAAAGAAAAAGTGGGGGGGGGGGATTGAGAGAGAGAGAGAGTGAGAAGTATATTGGACAGCGCATCAGGACGCCGGCTTAGCCAAAGAAATCCTTCTGAGTCATCCTTGCGTTGCAGGATCAAGTCCTGTCCTGGCCAGTACATTGCAGATAGGCACTTTGCAGGGATCTCGTCTGCTCGGTGAACTGTGCCACTAATGGAGGTGACATTTATCATGACAAAAGGTTTTATCAACATCTATATATTAACTTTCGTCACATTGGTTGGTTTCGTTCTTTGAAGTTTTCCTTGTCTCTCCCCCACCCCCTTCCCCCGCGCAGTTTTCCACATTAAGTTATATTATATTAAGTTCTCCATATCCCATTAAATGGCACTTCCCTTTTTAATCAAGGTTGAAGTATAAATAGAATACTCTTTTTCAAAAATCTGAATATACGTTAGAATATGGTTACGCCATATAATACATGTATTTTTATAGCATTATCGTATTGCAATCTTATTAATAGTGTACAACCCACATACATTATACCGGTACAAAAAAAAACGCGATTTATGTAAAAGATCTGTTTGCTAAGGTGTTGGTTTGAGTGGAGTGTGAAGGCGATAAGACCTTCCAATATAAAACAATTGTAATCTTGTAATATAGATCTCTCTTGTCTAATCTTTGGTGGACATTGTTTTCTGCCGTGAAAATCAGATCCGCTTTATCTAAGAAAGAAAACAATGGAAGGAGATTATACATGATATTTATAAATACGAAATATTTAAATGTGCGACGTTTAGAACATTGCCTTTTTTTTTTTCTGAAAGAGAAATATCACTTGTCTATTTTTCAATTCGCGCAATGTTTTTAAGTATTTACGACCCGAAAACAACTTTTCAATAGGGAAGTTTATTTTTCTTTTAAGATATATTTTTATAGCGAAATAAAGTCAACTGCATAATGAATGCTTCAAAATTCAGTTCTTATAACAACATAAAAACAAATTAAAGTATTTTGTCACTAAATAAGAGAGCCAAAATTTATTGAATTTAAGTGAATATAAATTTTTTTTCGGAATTCTTCAAAAATAATGATTTAATAAATTAATTTTAATAACACTAGGGAACAATTTGAAACTCAAATTCGGTTGAGTTAGATTTTTTAGCTGTTTTCTACAGAATTAGACATGCTAGTTTCTAGAATTGTTTTTAGTTTTCTTCTATCACATCACGTTCGGTTTCTATGTTGGTGGAGCGCATGCTGGTCTAGATCTGCCTGTTTAGTTACGTCTGTTATACTGTGGTGAAACGTTATGTGTCGGTAAGCAGTATTTAGTATTTCGTTACGGAAGTGTACAGAACTACATTGTGTATTTGAACTGAAACGTTTCCTTATGGCTACCTCTGCTCCTACACGTCGAAAGTGCGAAAACAGCCCCGATTCGTTTTGTTAAATATGTGGCAGTTTTACCATTCCCAGTCAAAAGACAAACATCAGTACATTTGTCAAACAAGCATATTTTGCCTATTTTAAAGTGAAACTTAGTGATCAAGATAAAGCATGGCGCCTCATAAAGTGTGTAAACAGTTTGTCGAGGGTTTACGGATGTGGACCAAGGGAACACGTGCTAAGCTTCCATTTGGTATACCTATGATTTAGTGCGAGCCCACAGACCATTCAAGTGATTGTTACATTTGTATAGTGAAAACATCGGTATATAACAAGAAAAACTAATGTAAAATAGAGTATCCTAGTTTACCGTCAGCCGAAGTTCCCGTGCCAGTTTTCAATGAATTTCGTGCCAGTGTAGATGAAAGCGAGTCTAACGATGAAGATTTTGACATTGAAGATGACTCCGTAAGTAAGGGATTCGAACAACAAGAGCTAAATGATTCGGTACGAGATTTGGGGCTATCCAAAAAAGCTTCAGAGCTCTTAGGATCACTATTCAATGAGAAAAACTTGCTTGAAAAGGGAGCCAAAGTATCCTATTTTCGAACACGAGAAAGGGTATTTCTGCAATACTTTCTACGTGATGGTGGATTTGTGTTTTCCCATAATGTAAATGGTTAAATGGAAGAATTGGGAATTTCAAAATATAACGCAACTGACTGGCGACTGTTTATAGATAGCTCAAAGCGCAGCTTGAAGTGTGTTCTCCTCCCCAATGGAAATTTATTTGGTTCAGTTCCGATTGACCATTCAGTTTGTTTGCATAAAGAATATGGCACCATAAAGAAAGTCATTGATCTGTGATCTGTCTCACAAGGCCGGTGTTTTTGATGGTCCACAGAGTCGACAGCTTTTTGCAGACGAACATTTCGTGGTAACAATGTCAGAAATTGAAAATAATGCTTGGTTGGCATTCAAAAACATTTTAAAAGAATTTCTTGGAAATACACGAGCATTGGATCACTCTGAAATTGTCCAGCAACTCTTGGAAAGCGTCCAGAAGCTAGGTTGCAACATGATCATTAAATGAAATTATTTACACAGTCACTTTGTTAATTTCCCGGAAAATCTTGGTGCAGTGAGTAATGAGCAGGATGAGCGTTTCCATCAAGATTTGAGGGTCATCGAAGCAAGGTATCAAGGTAGATGGGACGTACATATGATGGCTGATTATTGTTGGAGCATCAAGCGCGAATGTAAACAAACTAAACACTCCATAAAAAGCTACAAACGCAAATTTTTATCTTTATTTTTATGTACTGTTCAATAATTAAACAATATTATATGTATGAACTCGATTTAACTTACATTAAATTGGTACTTTTTTACTTTATGTTCTTTTAAATGAATGAATTTTATGATTTCTGAGTATACCCTCTAGTTTAAAAAGTTTATGTGATAGACAAAATCTGAGGTTATTCTCATATTCAGACGCTTTGACTAATTTTTGAATTAGTGAAAAATAGTGTCAGATCTAACTCAACAAAAAATGTGTTCCCCAGTGTAATTAACTAAAATTAAATAACTTAATAATATAGATATAATAAAATTAAATAATTCATTTAATAAATAGTTGTTATTTAATTTAACTACTTTGGTTCTTAACCTGCCTTTTAATAGTTTTCCCTAAGGTTAAGGTGACACCCTCGTTTGAATGGCCACACTTTGCGGCAGACCTTCATGTGCCAGTGCGAAGTTGGGCAGCCAGAAGAAGGAAGCGGTAGAAGAAGTGGGGTGCAGGAGTGTTTACAGAGGCTGTATCCGGCGGGGCCGAGAGCGGAACCGATGCCCGTGAAGAAGACAATGAAGTGGCGATAGAGATATTACGTACACTCCCAGATAGGGGGAGCCACACTCCGGCTGTCCTCTTGGCGTTTTGGTCTGATTCCACAGTGGGGATCCGAGTCACTAATACTGAGGCATAGTGTGGGACTTATCACGTTCTATATAATCTGGCGTATCCGAGTCACTAATACTGAGGCACAGTGTGGGACTTATCACGTTCTATATAATCTGGCGTTGATGTGGACTGTTATATATGTATATTTTTATCAAACATATCGACCTGAATGAAAAGAGACAGGTAAAGTCAAATTTACAAATACTACAAGATATTGTAAAATATTATTATAAAAATTAGGCATTATTTTCCTCTTGTCTTTCACTTATCGTAGCTATATAGTCTATCTATTTGAAAAATTATTTTAAATTTGTATTAATGCATTAGATGCGCTGGAAGCTTACATGACTTAGCTTTAATAAATTTCTTATTAGTAAATCAAGCTATTAATGTTGTCATAACTTTAGAAAAAGATCTTCACCGATCCTACATAGGACAAGTCTAAAAATATTGTGAAAACGAAACATAAATTTTAATCATGAAGGTAATTGTGGTAATATAATCCCACATTTCATTAGTAATTTGAATCGTACAAGGAGCTAGAAAAACCGCCCCGGATGAGGTAGAGTTTTTTACTAGCTCCTTGTACGATTCAATTTGAAAAATAAATTTTTGTTTAAATGGAGAATTTTCGACCGTAGAGAATATTTGTAGAAAATTTTGACATTAAAAAAATGACATCGACTAAAAACTGCCCTCAAAATACACGTCATTCACAAAGGGCACACATTTAGAATTTGATAACATTACCATTCATTCCACTGAACCCTATGAACGCAATCGCCTATTATCTGAAACCGTTCACATTAACTTACAAAACAATCCAGTTAATGTGTATGGGACTTTAATAAATAAATAAACTATAAACTCTTGTTTTCAGTTTTTAGCGCCTGTTAACCAAAGGTATCTGTTCTGGCCTCTCAATCCTGACGCAAGGTCCGTCGCATTTTTTTGTGCAATGAAAGCAAAGGGAGAGCAAGGCAATTATTTAATGTGTTAGGAGATTGTTTATAGGCATTATATTTGTCGATAACAGCGTATTGAGGACAGAATTCAAACCCATAGGACCAGGCTTGAGGCCAAAAGGGACAGGAGGTCCGGAGGCGACTAAGCCGGGCCCCCTGATCGCTCTTTCATTTAAACCTAAATGTTATCAGTTATTTTAAACTCTTTATTTTTGATAAATGCAAAACAAATCAGATTTCTGTTAAAAATTAAGTTTGGAGCTTAAGTAAATTTTGAAAGCTCCCTTGCTTCCTCTACCCATACATACTTTTACTACTCTAATTAAATATGACTAGTCATACTCATTGATTGTTGAACGGGTTTACATTCCTGCTTTAATTGTTGAGAGTGCGATTATGGAGTGCATTTTTTGTTCTATTGGAGTTGCATAAGTGTAAGGGGAGCCGAAATCGCTCGAGTGGCCACTTAAAGAGAAGCCGTAGACAAGAGTATGGGCCTCGTGAGGTGTCATTTGACAGTTGTAACCATAGACCAAGTCAATACAGTGCCGGGACTTCCCTTCCTTACTTCATACCAACATCTTTCTGGAGAAACGAAACTATATTTTCATCTCGGACGATTTCTTCAGTATGTAAGAGAACAGGCAAGAGTTCTAAGCTAACTATGGCTATCTTAAGCCAAATTTATCGAACGAAAGCTATACACTCTAAAAAGCTAAATATGGTGCAAAAAGCTTACAGAAATAACTTAATATTACAAAACTTGCGTAGATTTCCCCTCAACGAAACCTTTTTAAGTTTATAATAAGTTTATATCCAGAAAGTTTCTTTTTCATTTAATATTAACTATTTGGTTGAAAATTCGGAGTTTTCGAAGGGATACTGATATGGTAACCACACATACATGCTCAATATCAGTCTATGAAAAACTACAAACTGTGACTCGTAGATAATTGAAACATGCAAGAGAAACATACACGCTGTATGTGTGTGTATATATTTTATTAGCTTTTTTTTCCGTAATTGATTGTCGTCAAAATAATCTTCAAAAATTTACAAACAATCACTTCAAAATCCCCCCCCCCCCTTAGAAAGAATAGGAATTAAAGAAATGCAAGTATATGAAAAAGGCTTGAAAAGAAGTAGACTTAAAAGAAAGATTAAGATTGCTATAATAACTCTCCCAATTATTCTTCCTTCCTGTTAGAATAAGAAGAAAAAAATAATAGAGTAATAATAGTTTCAGGTAGAAATGTATTATTTATTGGCTGAAGAATGATCTTTGATACCTGACGGAACTTAATTAAAGATAACTTGTAACATTACAGTAAATATTCTATTTCCTTCTAGGGGTATTTATCGTTTGGATGTTCGTATTGGAAACGTAGATTATATAAAATATAGCATTTACAAAGCGTACTAATCCATTTTATTTACAATAAAATACATAAGTTTATATATATATATATA
>KZ807033.1:304062-329947 GCA_000696205.2 Oncopeltus fasciatus
ATATATATCATAATAAAATATAATAAAGTCTATGAAGTGTATTGATCTCATCTTTGTATGGCACATGAATGTAAATTGCATTTTTTTTTGTTTTGTGTCCTTGTCGCAATTAGAAAGGAATCTGTCAGATTGATTCTGTTCAATTGGTTCTGTCCCCGATTGTTCGTTCTTTGTTTGATTTAATGAAGGATCGTGATAGGCAGTTCTTCAATTGCCCTCCCACTGAATCTGAAACCCGACAAAAAATAACTTTACAATTTTCGTTTCTTGTTTAAGTGAGCATAAAAGCAATAAAAGATAAATAATGTTCATAAATAGATCAATTAATTCGCTTACGAGGCATTCCCCAAGCAGGTGGTTTTCGTCAAAATATTAAATAAATTAGACTAAGTAACCTAACATGACAGTACACAACTCATATAAGTGTTAAAATATATATGAATGAAAACTATTATGTGTTTCACTATAATATTATTTTAACTAATAATGTGATCTTAAAACTAATATTAAACGTAAGTATTAAAATATAATAAAAAAAATCAATAAGCATTCAAATAGAAGTAATTAAAAATTATAAAACGTAACGTATCAATATAACACATAAACCAGCAAATAAATTTATTTCTAATTTATATTGAGTTAAAAATCAAAATTAAAAAAAAAAATACATTATCTGTCCTTTTGTACATTATTAAAAACACCTTAGGTTAAGACGGTTGGTATTGTCTTATCTAAGGGGAAATAACATATTAATATTATCATCTTTAAAGAGAAATGATAGTCACTGGGGCACTTGTTCGCTACTCCAGTCGTCTGAGGGGTTAAATGTGCATCAGAGCTTGTATAAATGTTAACTAGCGTCACATCCGATTTGTGTTGTATCACCAATTATTGTATTTTGTTCAAAAAAAGATATTGAAGAAGTAAATAAACTTGTTTTATTTTACATTGCCAAAGGAGTGTATGGGGGAAAGGGAAATTAGCACCGCTCTTTCCTGTAGAGAAGAATAACTAAAATAAGTCTGTTTATTGCCTGTCAATAACAATTCCCAAGAATAGAAGAGATTAGCAATCAGCGATCCGATTTAGTCAATCTCAGAATAGATTTCATACACCTTCCGTAACCTTCAGTCTATCTCTAGCGAATTACGAACTTGGGATGCCTCTTAAAGATGACCACGAGAATTTTACATAATGGACTCACAAAATCAAGGGTAGGGCTGGAAATAGCCGCCCCACACAATCACAGCCAATCACTTATCTGTATATTCTTGCCTGGCATAGGAATCTCCAGAACTAGACCGAATTAATGACTATAGACCAAATTGAATTGACTTAGTGAAATAACCAGAGATGATATATAATTCCATAACTAACCTACCATAGTATAATTATAGGAATTGTAAACCTGCTAAACTGATTTTAATGAAATTCGTAATTTTCACATTCCCTCTCTCTACTAAGTTATTTAGATAGTTATGTGGCATAATATTGAAATTTGGGTTAAAATTGCGATATCTTCCAGACTGTTACACATCGATTTTTTTACTCTTTGACATTATTGAAGTCTACGCACTCATAGCTTCGGTTGTTCTCCACCATTTGTATCTAATTTCAAATTTCCACTATACTAATAATTGGAACGATTTTCGTATTATTTTATAGAAACATACTATTGTTTATTGTGTAGTCTCTTAGCTTATATCTGTTTAATAGCTCTTTGGCCACCACTTCGCATCCCCCTCTAAGGCAGAAGTCCACTTCTTCGCTCCTGGGAGTTTCTTTTTGGCGGAAAACTGAGGCAGCCACCGTGTTCGTTTTTTGCCGAGGATGTAACAATCAATGGGTCGCGAGCCACTAGCCCTAGACAAAAGAGCTGGGACCCGTTACTCTACGAGCCCCCTCCCCCCAATCTTTGGGTAAATAACCTTCACGCTATTTGCAGAGCTTTCAGGGGGTGAAATGCAGTGCTACTCATGTCGGCACCTTTGTCTTCACCCCAACTTCTTTAGTGCTTTTTAAGTGAATTTTATCTTCTCGTTCTACCTCTTCTTCTTCTGGCTTTTATTAAATTCAGAAACTTAACTTTGGCTAAAAAAATAAAATATATCTCCCCTGATTTTGATTTTTAAATAATATAGTAGGAATGTATAATCGTTTAATGTATAAATACCAAATCTTGTATGTATTAATGAGAGTTTTATTGAAATTATTATATGAGGTTTGCTTTTAGATGAGTAAATTAGTTGTTGAAAGAATAAGTCATTTTCACTTTTACTTAATTTGGACTTAGCTGCTTTCGAAAGAAATAACTTCCATCAGCAGAGGCTCAGCAGAAGAAAAAATGAATAAATAATAATTTTTATATCCAATGATGAGGTTTTAGGGGAGAAATTCATGTTTTGTGTAGATGTAATTTTCCTTGTTTTTGGTTGTTTTTTTAAATCAAATTTTGAGGTCTCCTGACTCTCCAATTTTTTTAATAGTCCTTATTTATCTGAATGTGTGTGTTCTTGCTGATTTATATGATCATGGAAGCATTTGCCCTCACAGACACCAATCTACTCCAATCAATAGTTCATTGGATACTATATCAGGCGCTAATATTCAATACTAAAGTATTTATTTACCTTACCCCGATTAATATAAAATCTTCCATAAAATTATATTTAATTATTTTTGAAGATCAGGAATTTTATATAACTTTCGAAATGTTTGTTACAAGTAGTTTATCATTTGTTCTAATTTCTAATCGACTTTGAAATTATTATTAGTTATAATAATACTGATATTTTATTAAATTTTTGTATATTTTAAGATTTAATTTTTTAATTTTGGATATTTTAAAATTCATCAATATAAGAAATAGGCTGAGTTAAATATTGTTAATGAATATGGAAACTGTGTGTGTGTGCAACTTTAATACAGAAAGTAGTTTAGAAAACATCATAGGAACAAATTCACATGAATATATATATTATGTTCTATTATTGCATTGTTTCGGTTTGCAATGAAAGCCAACTTCAGGTCTGGAATTTAAAAACAAATGTAGATTTCAGAATTAGTATTTTATTACAAGAAAATTCTACCTGGAGATGAATTAAACTACAAAACAGTAAAGATAAGTATAGTACATTATACATCATTCTTCCACGTTGACTTTTAGATGTAAATTCTCGTAATTCATTCACATTTTAATAAATAATGATTTTAATATAAAATTTTGTAATTTTTCTACCTTGAAAATGGCTAAAAGAATTAATTCTTGTGAATTTTTTCATACAGTGTGTTTTTATTAACTTCTTTCTGATGGAATCTCAACTGCTACTGTATTATTTTGTGAATATCATATGTTTTTACAAATCCATGCATATTTTTTCAACTTTTTTCAAAATTTTTTATTTTTTAATAGTAATAATAATAAATATAACAATTGCTCTTTTATGTAGAGCGAGAATCTTTGCGGGATAATTATTTGAAAAATTTAAACATTTTTAATAGATTTATTATTCGTGTATAATTAAATTCATAAATAAGTTGATGGAAATAACCCTAAAGGTAGTACATCTACACTAGTATACTGGTATAATATATGCAATCTAAAGGGGTAGCTCCACCAGTGAATATATAATCAATATATCTATAGGAATCCGTCTTCATTGGCTGTCATCCACGTCGGTCCCGCATTGTATGAAGACGAATAGGCAAATTGATGTAGAAATTTACATAAATAAATACATGCATTACCAATGAATATATATGGTGTTTTATAAGAGTTTGATTGTACTGAAAGGAATAATGAAGACTTTCTTTACTATTTGTATTTATTTTATTTTATTATGAATGCAAATGATCCTTCTAGTGTAAGTTAATACGGTGTGTATTACGCACGTCTATGTGTATATTTCGAAAGGCAGTAGCGAAAGATAAATCTTTGCCAAACCTTTTAATTTTCCTTATTTCAATGAAAGAAGGTTATTATCCTTGAGTAAATTATATATGTTTTTGACAATACTATTCAAATATATTCTTGCTATCGGGAACAAATACACTCTGTCCTCGTTAAGTATTGATTCTGGGGTTTTCGAGTCAGAAGTCAAGCACGGTATCCATGCGACCACCAGAACCTGTAGGGAATAAGACGGAAAATCACGAACCCTTGTCACTGGCCACTCAGAGTATCCTTCTGTCTGTAGAAGCACTTTATCTTTAAAACTAGTCTTACACTTAATCTTAACACTTTATCTCTAAAACAGTCGTATTTCTTATGGTTAAGCTTCATGACGAAAAGAGGGTGAGGTATAAATGATGTTTCTTCGAAAGTATCACTTTTTTCATAAAACTCATGCTGTAGATCCTTATTCTGCCATATTTATTTATGTAAATGTACAGTCATGTATGTACACATTTTTCCTCTCGTTATTTAAATATTTATTTATTGTATTAAAGGAAAAGTATTAAAAGTATTAGTAAGTTTTAATGATAAATATACGAGTATGGTAATTTCTAATAAATAATGTGACAATAAACATAAGGTAAATTTATTTTATTTATGTTCTGATTTGAAATTTCACCTCTTTTATGTTTTTTTTTTTGTTGTCTAGAGATTAGATAGGGCTAGTAATACAATTTTCTTTTTAAGCGATTAGACCTTTTAAGCTTTTTATTTTTATATACTTAGTAAGTTTCAGTGTAGAAAGGAATTTGGTAGTTTTGGTAGAATTTTTTTTCGCGTCTTTGTAAATATATGATTCACTTATTGTAAATATAAGTTAATACGTACTAATTCTCTTTTAATATTCAAAGCTCCTTAAATTGTAAGTAACCTGGCTCAAATATTTTTTGAGAAAGACTTCATATCATTACTGTTTTTTTAAAGTGTTTTCACTAAACACAATTAAGACATAACTCTTCGTTAATGACTCCTTAAGTAACCTCTATACAGGGCATGGGTGTTACAGTGTCCAATTCCGATAATTAGGGAATTCAAACTTTTATGTCATCTCTTATCAATTTTTCTTTGTAAATAAGTTGTTGACTGTAAAATGTCACATTTCCTGAAAGAGAACCGTATATATTCTCTCAATTAAATTCTCTTGATGAATCTCTATTGTCCTCCGCTAAGAGTTATCCCTTGTACAACAATGGGCGATGTCATCGCTGCAGGCAGGAGTCTCAGTTGCCTTAACTGATTAGTTCGCCAGTGATCATTGCTGTAACTAGATTAGTCCTTTGACAGCTAAATTCGCTAAGAGGTGAGATTGGCTCGTGACCACCGTGGATGTTTGGCGAACCCATTGCTCCAGCTGTAGTCCCCGCTTTAATGCGGATATCCTGGGGACGGTCGTTGGACCTAGTGCTCTTCTCTCGTCCATCATCCACTCCGTGTCATCCTCTCTCTCCTCCTGCCACTCTTCTTCATTAATGTTCTAAGCTTACATGACTCTTCGTTTAGGGAACCCTTCTATCGATATCTCCAAGAACCATCGATATTAATCAATCATTCTTTTAACCTGATACTGTAGATATTATATACCTTTATCGCCGACTTAGAAAATTATTCTTCAGACATAAGCCTAGAATAGAAAGTTAGCCTTACCCAAATTCTATCTTTAATGACGCCCAATAAATGTCAGCCTAATAAAAGTTATTTAAACCTGTTGAAATATACATTTTAATAACCGATTAATGGAGATGGAGAGACAAGGACCATAAACGAGATGTCATGAAATGAAATGGAATAAGTATTGGAGAAAATTGGTCTTCCTCAGAAGAGAACGTTCCATCATACAGAAGTACTATCAATGTCAGTAATCAAATGGTATTTTACACTTTCTATTTTATAGCGATTTCCGAAGGAATGTAGTTATTGAGCAGCTTTAATGACTGTTGTTTTAAAAGTTTTTCTGTATTTTCTCCAACTTCACATGCACCTACGTGAAAAGTCAAATACATATGATGAAGTTTTATTTGATGTAGCAGAAGCATTCTAAATTTAGAGGAATGACACTCTAAATAAAATTTTTAAAGACAAATAACACATTTTTGAAGTTATTCAGTGAAATTAAACAATCAGGAGTGTGATATTATCAGTATCCCTAATTCAGCAATCAAGAACCAAAATTAATATTTTTACAAAAGCTAATTTAAATTTCGCAACACAAAACTTCAGAACTGCGTTAAGTAATTGTATTCCTCAGTGTTTTTGTTTGTGAATATTTGTATTTGAAATTTTCGTATCATATAATCCCCTACTCAGTAGAAAATATATTTTATTGATAATCAAATCTGTCTGCTTACGCCTCATTGCTCTACCCTAAACATTTTGTCCAGGGTGGCGAAAAAATATTTTTATTCCCACTTGATTTTCTGGTAATCCCCTTTCTATTGGTCCGATTTCGCTCATAAACGAGTTTACCCGTTTATTAAAAAAAAAAAAAAATAATAATAAACGATATTGCATAAGAAAAATATTTTAGCAGCTTATCACTGACATCCCTATAGCTCTGATGATGAATTGAAAGATAATTCGAAACGTTGGAAATAAATAAAAAAATTAATAAAAAATAATTACCCAATAATTTTGGAGTATTATCTTTTTCTGAACCTGGCCAAAACCCAGACTAATTTCTCACGCGTAATACTCGACTGCAAACCAACCTCCATTTCTATTGATAGACACATATGCACCCATATGTAATTTGACATTGATTATATAAAAATAAAAATTTTTTTTTTTCATTTAACGTGTTAGTTATATTCGTCATTAATGAAACATGGGAGATGTACTTAGATTGCACAGCTCCTGCGTGTCAGTGATTTCTTGCTCCAGTGAAATTATCGGGAGCTGTAGTTAAACTGAAGCCTGACAAAAGATTTATTTTGCCTCCAACCTTTTGCCATGGCAAATGTCTCACTGATACTCTATCTGCACTGAGCCCCGACCGAATTAGGCTAGTCTCAAGGACAAATTCCTTGATAATTTCTTTTGTGTTACATCTCTTTCTCTTCCCCACTCACTCTTAGTAAACAGCTTCTCAGCTTCTTCTGTCTGTCAATTCATTTTATTTAACTACACATTTTTTTTATACAGTTTTCTATTTATCGCTAAGTACTCTGCCATTTAGATTAGAAGACTGGAACCGATTTTGATACATTCAGAAGAGCTAAAAGCGAAAATAAAAACTCTAAAACTATTCATTATTATTAATGTTAAGGATTAATACAAAATTAGTTTATATTTACCATTTCATCTTCCGGGTTGGACCGAGTCAAATTGTTGATATTTGCCGAGCTTTCGCACATCATGTGATGGCTTCTTCAGGGCTGAAAAGAGAATTCTATTCTTGAAGAAGAACATTCTCTATTCAGCCCTGAAGAAGCCATCACATGATGTGCGAAAGCTCGGCAAATAACAACAATTTGACTCGGTCCAACCCGGAAGATGAAATGGTAAATACATCTGACGACCGACGAAGGAAGCCTACGTGAACAACAAAATTAGTTTATGTAGAATGTAACTCTCCAACATTTAAATACTTTTTACATTCTAGAGAAAAACAGATATTTAAAAAGATATTTAGGAACTATAAATGCTTTGCACTTAATCCCTCTTTCCTCCTGACACCCTAGAGCCAGTCTTAGCTATTTTAATTTTTGAGCTTGTAATATGAAATTATTTATAAAAACTTATTTGTGCTCTTTCTCAATATAAAGGTTATGCCAGACGGACAACAGATTTCCCACAGGTAAATCACATTTACGTTAGTAACATGAAACGATTTTTGAAAAATATCTACGGATCTTAATCGATTATACGTTGGAGAAGCTAAGAATATGTTCCATTAAAATTTATACGTATATAAAGTGTGTACGCGCTCTAGATTGAGTAATTTCCAAAATATGGAAACCAAATACTTAAGCTTATTTTACTTATATGCCGTTGGATGAAATTGTTACTAGCTGAAATTGGTTGAGGGAGGTTTAGGACAAGACCTTAACATAAAACCCTAATATATCCTAGTTACTAGAGTTATGACTAAAGCAAATGGTTTAATATGTAATTTACGACCCCTTGATATACTTCATGAGGAGTCACGATTACCTTTACAGACCGTGATAGGTGCAAAAGGTAATTTTCCGACTTTTGTATTCTAAACAATTTGTACTTCTGCACTGTGAACACCCAGGGCCAGCTTCTATTTTTCTAGAAAGCTAACCACTGCAGGATTCCAGCACCAAGATTCTTTATTTATTAAATTTCTTTATATTTTTCAATCTCTTTGTTTTATATTTTAGTGTTCTACCAAACTAAAACTTTTTCGCTTTTCACAAAGCATTTTTAATTAATCAGCTACATTTATGTTTATTTGTCTAAAACATTTATATTGAAATTACTTTATTTTAAAATTTGACTGTTAATTCATTGGGTTTTACTAAATAAATGTTCTAACGTTAAAGAATTAAATTTAATAAATTAGTGATTAATAAATATGAAAATTATTTACAATATTATGTCTTCCACTTTTTTACTGACATCGAGACCAAATTCATTATTATTATCTAATAAACGAGCGCAGAATGATATGTTCAAAAGTAAGATGGAAGGGGGGGGGGGGGAGCACACCCAACAGTGCCTCTTGTATGATTTGATTCTATCGTGTGAGATTTAAATTTGTGTGAATGAGATCCAATAGGATTTGGATCCCTGCGGAGGACGGCGTGAATAATCATTTATCTAACAATATCCTCTTTTATAAAATGCAGGAGATTATATACACTACCTCTGGCGTGGAGACACCATGCAAACATTGACCATGGAAGGAGTTATAAATTTCTATTCTCAATTCCTTTTCCTATTTTTGCAATTTCATCATCGTTTAGGCAAAATAGTTCAATTCTCATCCTTGGTTTTTCTCCTTTGAAATAATGGGAAAAGTGAAGAACACGCAAAAGAAAAATTCATTAAATTTCCTTTGAATTTATCTCTGGTTCCGTTAAATGTTTTTACTTCACAAATCTTGATGATAATTGTGGTAAAGTAATCCCACATTTCATTATTAATTTGAATTACGTACAGGGAGCTAGTTTCTACTTAACTTTTACTAATACTCCTCTACATTTGATGCGATTGAGTGAGTTTGATAAACGCAGAGGTTGCGTAAACTAAGCGGATTTCTCGCGTTTCTTCAATGTGGACATAAATGATTGATAGGAAATTGCGAAATATATCTTATAACCAGGAGAACGTAATGTGGGGAAGCACTCACCCACCACACTTACATTTGTCAAATACTGACAGGCGTTTATCGCAAAACTTATTGAGAAGCAAAAACGTTACAAAATTATTTTTCACATCTACTATAGTCTTTAAACTTTTTTTTAAACTCCAATATGAACAAAGATAATAAGATTAAAAATTTTGGTCTTTCACTAAACCCCCAAATCTATCCCTTATCCAATTTCAACCAAAATTGAATGTTTATTATACCAAATTCGTTTTTTTTTTTGCTATGAAAATCCTAGGTAAATGCCGAATTCGGTTTCTATTTTAAAAGAATAAATAAAAATGCCCGTCAAACATTCTAAATTACGTACCTAATTTCTTTCTTCATTTTAATTTATTTATCCTTCTTTGTTACAAATTTTATTAGATTAGAAATGTTATAAAACTAAATTTTAGACCATTGATTGATGAACATTCATTCCTTCGGCTAATAGTAACGAAAGTATTCAGATTATAATTTTGTTCCTACTCTTACCCCTCTTCTCATATCAACTAATTACAATAATTAGGTTAATTATAAGTTATAACCTTCTGTAATTTTCAGCGGTAAATCAGCTAAGTAATTTAAATCACTCTAGCCCCTGCAAAGGAGTGCTTCTTGAGCATCAACACATCCCTGCTTGGCGGGTAGTGCATGTAAGTATGCTTACGGGGCTGCATTTACCGTGGAGAACCCAGGGATCGAGGTTACGGAACCCCGCTGTTACTAGAAGCCCAAAAATATAGAAATCAAATTCCGACTTTTTAATTAATAATTTTTAAGCCATCTATACTACCTTTTAATTACTAGTTAAATTGAAATCGGACGAGAGACCAAAATTTGTAATAGTAATATCTTCGTTCTTATTTGAGTTAAAAAAAGTATTAGCTGATGTAAAATCACATTTGAACATAATATAATTTGTGAAAAATATGATTTTCTAATACTTGTGTTCCGTAAAATTATAATGAGAAACGCTTATTAAAGAAGATATTTACGAATATAATCAAGATGGCTGAGTATTTCCCACACTTCCTTCCAGAGTCAGGTTTCCTTTGTTAGTTCAATGTTATCACTATCNAGCATTTTGCGTAAAAATGTTTGTTAAAGTAGAAGTTTACTAGAGCAAATTTTAATGGAAATACTTTTTGCTAACATTGTTTACTTTGCACTGTAGATTAAATTACGTTATTTACTCTTTTCAATATCCATTTTTTATGGAAATCTGCTATGATTACGCAGCTCCTGAGTGATAGACTTTTTAAAAGTATCAATTGATTCAATAATTAATTTTGTATCTTGATGTGCAAAGGAATGTAGAAATATTTTTCCATTAAGATTGAAAGTTTTGAAATATGCGATTGTGCGTGGAGGGTAGCAGACAGGTTGGCTACCATAAATTACAGGTCTATCCTAGCCTGCACAGTAGCTTGCTTGTTCTTATGACTGTTAGTGAATAGTGTCGGAGATGTCATGTGAGAACAATTTCACATTATAAATTTGCTCTTGGGATTAGTGTGGTTCTGTTTTTGAAAATAATTATAGCTGTGCTAGAAGAGGCTTGTACTCTTTATTGAGTTCGGACTATGTTTTTGAATACTGAACATAGCCATGATGCCAAAAATTACTGAGGAAGCATAGTTAAAAAATGTGGCATATCTTTCAATTTGAGAGTCAATGCCGAAAAAATGGTACACTTAGGAATGTCTCCTTAAAGTAATACAAGCTCTCAAAAGCCTTAGGCCGAACTCCACAAAGGGTTCCTGGTTTCTTCCTGACTACTTCGTGTCGTTACAAAATTTGTACCTAATACAACCATCGGATTTAAATTGGCCAAAGCAAGTTGCGGAATAAGTATGTGCACTTAGGTTCTCAGAAGTAGGATCGGTGAGGATCTGTAAAAAGTTTTAAAACTCGTAACACGATACCAACGTAAATAGCTTATTTTTCTTGCAGTAAAGCAGTTAATTCACCAACTCCTTGTAATTTGGTATAGATACGATTTTTGGAGTAAAAGGTTTACTGGTAAACGTATGCTAGATCCTATAAGAGTTATTATTTAAAGCTAATATAATTATATCTTTTTAAGGAATAATATTTTAAGTAAAGCGCGTCAAAACTCACGCTACCGTGTTATTCACCGTTAGTTATTTGTCAACGTAAAATACTTACTCCTGTTGATTTATGAGCAATTTATCATGCAATATTTGGATTCATTTTTGACTGTGGTATTTTAGCATGTGGCGGGACTTATTCAACAATTACATATGCACATGCAATACTGAAGCTTCTTATTAAAACTATTCCTAAACTACCATCCACTGCTCCTTCTTCAGAGTTGTTTAAACGTTTCCCAGTTCTACTTTGACGTCAAGGATCTCACTCGTCAGATATCTATTAACAGAAAAATATTCTTATCTTTTTCCTTCAGCCCTATCCAAGCAGAGTCCTACAAATATACCAGCACGGCTAAGAATATACCACTTACCAGTTGGACATTCAAATAGACTCCATACCTCACAGCTGTGTTATACAATAACATACCTAATGACTAACGAGACCTAATTGATGTTTATTGGGTAACACTTTATTGAGAAATTTATATCATGTCCTTTGATTTGGCTATCGGAAATGCATGAGGAACTACAACTCAATCCTTCTTACTTTACCTTCCGACCATATCCGTCCGTATTTGGACTTCATTTTCCTTTATTTTATTTTTCTGTCAGTTATTTAAGATAAGCTATTCATTCCAATGTATATACTACACTATACTTTTACAGTCATAGCCGTTAATATATGTGTTACTTATATAAGCATATTATGAAATTTCCTTATGGTAGAGTTCACATTATAAAATATTCTATTGACTTTGCCTTGTGTTCTCTTTTACTTATTAGTTGCTATATTGACCTGGACCTTCTTTCACTGATTTTTCTATTTTCCTACCTCTTCTGTATTGATCCACTGTGATCGAAATATTTTATGGGACGAACTGGATTTTCTTATAGGCTTGTGCAAAGAAATAGTAGAGCTTGCTTTTCTTTTATTATTTCACCCTTCATCTAGCCTTAAAATATGCTCTAGGTTCAATTTAATTTTTACCATACTGTTAATTTTCCATTTGTAAGTTTCAGTTCTTTATTTGCCTTGTGAATAGTATTGATAGGAAATTTTCGCTTTGTTTTTTATATTTCTATTTGGGCTACCTCCCTCCACACTCTGGTTTTGAATGGGTAGCCATTAATGTTTTTTGTTTCTTTACATTAATTAGTGCAAATAAATGGTGAAAAAAGGGGTGCTAATATTGTGACCTTTTTTTAAATATTGATGATTAAGTGTATGTGCTGATTGGATTGGATTAGTAGGCCACTTAATATTACTTTCTGATATTTCTTTAAGTAATAAATTCAGTAGTAACATTACATTAGTGAATAGCATATGCGGGTCTATTACTATAAACTTGACGTCCTCTTCAAATAACTAAATACATAAGGTTATCATATGACATACCAGTCGTTTAGTTAGTACTATCTGAATTATATTCCCTTAGTACACGGTTCTGAAATACGTTTGCCTAGCGCTGTAGTAAAGTTTATTTCCTACGTGAAAAATTATTCATGAGGTTTCTTAATTTTTACTTGACATATAAACTGGAAAATTTGTTAATGGAAGGTTTAGTTTTAAGTGAAAAATCTATAGGACCTAATAAAAGTTTTTTATGTGTAACCAATTTTAGGGTTTTTATGAGTTATTCCAATAAGTAAGTTCAAATAGATGTTCTAATTAAGTGTTCCTGTGAGCTCTATTGGTCATGGTTCCATTACAATTAGTTTGGAATATCCATCGGTTCCTCGGAATAAACCATTTATATACCTTGAAACATTCTATCGTTTTGGTGGAAATGTTTCTCTACAGCTCCTTCCTCTTCTTGCCTTAGATGTGGGTTGGTCTGAAATAATCCTCATCTCTGTTGCTCTTTGTGGGATCTATACAACGTGACAACAAGTCCACCTGTTGTAGAAGGCCGGCAAGTCTGTGGGCCATGGGCGGGCTGACGGCTATATCGACCCGAGGGCACCGACCTCAGCTCTCCTCACTGGGTCACACTTCTGGGGGTCACTTCCCACACCTCATTTCTCCTTAATTCGTCACATTTAACCCCTCACTTTTCCAATCCTTAATTTTCTGCAGGATTCCCTGTAAACTCGTAATGTCAAAAAAGTGGTTACCATGGGATTTGGTAAAAATTTCGGGCCAATACCCATTCTCTATACAATAACCTAAAAATTTATACTCAAGATTTTCAGACAGAGTTTCTAGCTTATTAAGGATTTCGGCCAATTTCGTACAATTAATTTGTACTTGTAAGTCTTGATCAGTTAACTGAAATTTCAAAATAGTAATAATAATTGTTTAATTACTTACATATGACAAATAGTAAATATTAGATTTAATTTATAGATTTTATAATTAGTAATTATGTAAAAAATAATGCTTGTATGTATTTTTAGTTCTGATGTAGAAAATATATTTTCACAAAATATTGGCCTATACTACATTATTGTACAAAATTAATTGACGAAAATCCTCAATATCCTGCAAACTCTCTCTCTCACTCTCTCTCTCTCTCTCTCTCACTCTCTCTCTCTCTCTCTCTCTCTCACACACACACACACACATGCACACAAACAATNCACACACACACACACACACACACACACACACACACACACACACACACACACACACACACACACACACACACACACACACACACACACACACACACACACACACACACACACACACACACACACACACACACACACACACACACACACACACACACACACACACACACACACACACACACGCACGCACGCACGCACGCACGACGCACACATACACCTACATAAATAGTGTGTGACCAATTGTGGGTGGGTCTCTGTTTGCTTTCTAGTGTCCACTATCTTAAAAATAATTAAACCAAATTCAGTATTTGTGCTTCTTTTTTTTTTTTTTTTAACAGACCGTCTGACAGGTTAGATAATACATAACATAATAATTGTAAAATGTAATTTTATGTATGTTTTCCTACATTATTACATGTACTTTTTCCAACAAGAGTAGGAAAGCGGGAATATAATTTAGAACGAACCCTGAGGACTGAGTGCCTCCACACACTTGCTCCTTTCCAGTCGGCCTAGTGACATCAGTGAGAAGGTTATTAGTTAGGATTAGTTGTATACTCCCTCTACGAAAGCTGGAACCTTTACTTAGGTTCCTTCGTCTTACGATGATGAGTTCTCCCAGAGCGCGCCACTCGTGTTTCGACTATAGTATCCAAGCTGATCGCGTTGTGTGAGCTCCCCCTGCATTGAAGTAGGGTCGAAGGAAGGAGAATGCACCTGTCCTTCTTTCTCCTCCTTCCTGCATCGTTACGCCGATCCTGAAGAAGAACGAGGGGCGGAAGCATGCTTATTGTGATCGATGTGCCACGCTACGGAACCAATAACTTATGAAAATATTTTCTTATATAAATTCTGACATAGCCGAACTAACTTGACATGCAACAACTTTTTGTGACTAATGGACTTATTACTCTACTCGCTATGAAACATTGTATTAGGTCTCTAAAATATTTATTTAGCTTGTATTGATCCTATTTACATAGAATTTAGTCTCAATCACGGATTTATTTACAAATTATTTTTGTACACAATAAGTGACTTACTAGTGCTATAATTTAATTTTAATTTGAAAAAGTTTTCGATCGAGTTTTCTTTACAATCACCTGAATACCAATGTCAAGACTTTGAAACTCACGGTGTACTTCTGTAGCCAATACTGAGTTACAATTGTGAATTATACACTTTTATAATTTTAATTTTATGTCCTGTTCAAAACCAGAAGGTTCAATTGTAAAGTCCTCCGAACCATGAACGTCCTTGAATGCTTATTGTTGTTGTACACAAATGTATGAAGGCGAAGACAGAATCTATGCAATGAGGAAAAAATAAGTCAATTGCGGACGACAGGAGGGAATCAGATGGGCGGGACATGAGGCAAGAAATAATTCGTCTGGACCCCGAGTTCATGATAATAACTTTAACAACTCCTGAGTGGGCCTCTAATTTCATGCACTGACGATGTAAAAATGCTTATTAAAGGCCACGGTATTGTAAATTCTGTTTTTTTTTTCTGAACTTAACCTCATATTGAATCCAAATTAACAGAAAAAGTCATTCGCGAAATGGATATAATTTTATACCTACTGCGATAATTATAACCAAAAATATGAAACTTATTTACATATAAGTAATTAACCGAGCCACCATGAACATTACTTAACATAAAAATCGTGGAACTTCCTCTGATGATATCTCTTCCTTTCGGGACGCACTAGGAGCGCCAGGGTGGGACTGGGGATCGGTTCGGGTCTCGCAAACCTGCCTCTGTTGATTCAAATCACTTTTCTCGAGAAACGAAAGTTTGCCCAGAGCTGTGAGTCCTTAGAAGAACTTGTATACAGCCCTCCCCTCTTCTCCATGGTCTTAAGTCATTGAATGTGGGGTTAATAAGGAAATACATGTGACTCGCTACTGCCGCGAGAATTTTTAATATGAATATAAACTTGCCTGATTAATAGCTAAGAAAAGATATATATTTCCTGTAAATGTCTTGATCTTATATCAGTTAGAGCACCCAGCATATATGCAGCATATTTACCTAATTTCATATAATAACTGTCGAAAAAGTAGACCTATAGATCTTAATGGGCGCTGTAAAATATATTCATTTAGTAGGGTTTAGAGCATTATCAATTTACTAAACTGGTTATTGAGACCCTAAATATTGGTCAAAATAGATTTTATCCTATGAATATATAATAATATACAAGCAAACTGTTATCAAGTGTTACTTATTGTAAAGAAAAATTTTGTCATGCAGAAGCTGCGTAAGTAAGCGAATTTCTTAGCATCCTAGTTCATGCATATTTGAATTTAAAATGTCTATGTCATGTCATACAAGTTTCACTGTTCTAAGCTTAATAATACGCCTGATGAATATATTTTACTTGTACTTTTAGGTAGGATTTTCAGGCAAAACCCTTCACTTTTTTACGAAATCATCTTATATTGAGTTAAAAGACCATGCACATAATGTCATCAAGAAGAACTATTTGCCGTTTCTAGGCCGAAAAATTAAAATTTGAGTTCAAGTAAACCCTTACCTCCTAATTGTTCAATTTTGCTGTACAACATACGAAATATTTGTTTTGTTAATAAATAAATCTGTGCTGAGTTCATACTAAAAACTAGCTTCACGAAAAAAAAATTCTTCCTCGCATTTGATATTTCAAGTATTTCTTCACTCTTATTGCTCCCATTGAGTGCGATACGAACAAGACATAACGTTTCGTTATGTATTTAAATAAAATTTGATACCTTTATATACACTAACACACATATATATTGAGGGTGAGGAGGCAGAGAGAGAGAGAGAGACTATAACTTTTAATATATAATATGTAGGATCGGAAAAAAAATTGAAATAAAATTCAAAAACATCTGTCATGACATCATTATCAAATGCTATCATTATTTCTAGTGAATCGTGTTCTATGAGAGGGTGAAGTGGGTGCTGGAATAGCACTCTGACCAAAATGAGAAAATGCTACCAAAGAAAATTCGCTGTCGTGGAATTTGAAAGAAGCTATAATTTCTACTGTATCTCATCGCAAAGTGAAAAGAGAAAAAGTAGAAACTTGCGACTCCCTCTCACGACTTGATCATTTACACATGTTTCGGTGATTGAGAGCTCCCAAAACGGAAAGAACTTGATACGTATGGACGGCAGCCATTACCAACTTTCTTGCTGATTCGCAGGCCGCAAATTAAAACAGCGTATCTCATAGCTTGCGCAGATCGTCTTGTGGAAGGGAAGAGGTGTATGATTATTTTCAGTCAGCACATTAGGGTCAGCTCATGCTTGACGTGTGTTCACTTAAATACAGAAATCTTCAAATTATAGATCCATGTTATAATTGGAGTAGACTTCCATATCCTCCTATACCTATTTGATTCTTCTCTTTTGAAAAACAATCCACTTTTAGATACAATCTTTTTTGGATTTCCCCTTTAATCAGTATTAAACCTTATTTTATTAGCATAGTTTAATAATAATATTAGTAGTATAAGTTATTGTTTGATACTCAGCTGAAAGATTGGACGTTTGCAAACTAAATTTAAATTCTTTAAATATAATAGTTAAGCAAAATCGTTACTACTATTAGTGTTAGAAAATGATACAAGAGGTGGAAGTAGTAATGTACTACTGCTTTTATTTTTAAACTATATTATTTTTAGGGAAAAGGAATTTAGTAGATGAGGAGCGTTGGCCAGGATTCAGAGTGAGCCCCTTTTTTTTCATACTGACCGGGAGTATGTAAGGACACCTGAAACTAAATCTCGAATTTGTAATTATAATGTTTAGGGCTCTCTCTCTCCCTCCCCCTCACACTCACTCTCTTCCTCCCTCCCTCTCTCTCTCTTTATATATATATTCATATAGTCTGTGAGTTGGAGTGTGAAATAAACGTGGAGTCAGATTGACAGTTATAACTCAGCAGCTTAGTTTAGTGATAAGTTAAAGATGATTAGTTTTACATATGTCAGTCTATCATTTGTGAAAAGTGCTCTTCTATTACAAGGCATAGTGTTTATAATTATGCTTGTATGAGGGTAATAATGTCTTATCGTGTTATGAGTGTAGGATTGCAACTTGCTAATCATAGCGTTTTTTAATTAGTTTTATTGGATTCTAAAATTCCTGAAACTTACTACATCAAAATTTGAAGGGTTAATTTTTTTTTCAAGTCAATTGAGATAATTTATGTTTGGAAGAAAATAAACCAACCTGTGTAGAGGTATGACTATACCTGCCAAGTGGGGTCACCTAATGGAAGGGAAACATCCGATGTGCTACATCTCTGAAAGTCATAGGTCTGCAGTCGCTTTATTGTTGGTTGTTGGGTGTTGTGTGGGTAGCTGAGTTCTATAATAAACCATCGAAGTGTGTCACTGTCACTGGACTAGGCATACTAGTACGACAGTATTTAGAAGATATGTTAGTCTCCTTGTGTGACTTCCCAATTCATCTTCTTCATCAAAAGGAGAAAAGGATTCTTCAGAAATATGTATCTTAGTCATTATTTTGAGTAAAGATAGATATTTCTGTCATAGCACAATATATATGCATCTTTACACATGCATTAGTTAGCATATTATTATGCTAAAATAGTAGTGTAAACCCTATAATCGAGTAACCTTAAACATGAGGAGGTTTCACTTCGAAATTGGGGGAAGACAAGAAAAAATTAATTTTGGGAATAAGACTGATGTATGTGCTATGATGATGATGGATTTGTGTTTGGATATATCAATCCTATTTGTTAGAGAGATGTCAAAGCCTACCCCTAGTACTGACTGTCCACTCTCTGCATTTACGGAGGACGTGTACCTTCTTCCCAAGGGGCTGGCTACCTCCTTTCACCGGAATTGGATTTGAGAGACTAAACCTGTAGGTGCTCTCTGCTACTGCTGCCTCTCTCACAGCCCCGCTTTTTTCTCTCCATCTTGCTTTCCCTGGCTCCTTCCGCCCCCCCCCACCCTTGAGGAGCACTAGTGCAGTTCGCTTTTCCCCTCACAGCACTCTCTTTAAGAGTTACTTCTTACTTAATGCCGTCTAATTGTTACAAGGAGAACTTAAGTAGCTTGTCTTGGAGAGTCTTTGCTATATCCACATGTACGTATACCTTAAGAAGCTGCAGAGTCTCAGCTAATTGTCTTTGAATTCTCGCTGAGTCTGAGCTAGTCTTATAATGCATTTGGATACACCAATATTCTTAAAAACAAATAACCTGAGTTACTTCCCGAACCACAACTAGATATTATTCACAGAAATATTTTCTCTGAAGGGAAAACTGGAGAGAGAATATTAAAAAGTAAAGAGACCAAATTGCTTTAGCGTTTTCTTAGTGAAATAGTTGTGTCCAAGAAATTACATTTAACAGTATTAAGAAATTATGTGTATATATAAATTTCTTTTCGCACAACCAACGGAGGTTGACCGATCCACTATCCTCAGGGAAAGATTCGATCCTATTGTGCGGTAACAATGTCCTGTGGTTTTCTGTAATAGTCAACTCTCTTAAGTGTGTAGTCTCAATTGGTTAAGCTGATACCAAATATCTTGTAGTGGTCAATACAAGCTAAGGGAAAGACCAAATCACCACTGAACTGCATTCTAGACGGAGTTAGGCCCAAGCTTGCCGCTAGTACATTAGTGTCGCTGCGACTTGGGCGCACCCTTGTAAGGAACTCTGTAACTAATAGTTGTAAAGAAGACAAGGATACATTACAAACCACGTTGATTAGCGTGTGAGTCAAGTGCGCTAGCTAACATTGCTAGCACTGTCACCACTAGTGCTCAAATATTAATAGTATTAATAATCGATCGAAGAAGAAGGGGTTTAAAGGGAAAAAAATCTTTGTTATTGTATGAGTTACACGTATAAAATATAGTTTTTTAATTAATAATATATTATTAATATTAGTATCCTATACATTTTTACGAACAACACATATTGTGGAAGATATTTAAGAAGTTATCTATCTCTCTCTACCACAAGTATACAACAGCGGTTTTGCAACGTGATTTTGCAGAAAGACACGGGAGGTTACGAGCATTGGTCACTGCCAGCAGTCTCTGGCTTCTTGCTTATCAGCAGTGCATATATTTATGTGCGTACTATGCCATCGTTTTCACGTGGTGGAGTAAGAGAAGTTTTATGATTTAATTTTGCGCGTGGTTTAAACATAACCTTCCATTGCCCACGTAGTACGAATATATATATATATATATATATATATATATATATTCAGGAAGTGTAGAGAATTTGAAAAAGGAATCTCGTAGGACCCTGAGAAAAGAAAGGATGGGCACATGAGTAACAGAAGAAGACATTTCTACTGCGAGGAAAATGTTTTATGAAGATCGAGATACAGAAGAGACCTTACATAACAAGTAAAACTAGATATTCATTCGACTACATTTCTCAGCAAAGACATTGCCGAAAGACAATGAAACCATTTGATATGGGAAAATTACGATATTTTACCAGCTTGAGCCAGCACTCTCCCGCGTGTATAAATGAATGTTTGCTTCACACCGAAGCTTGACAGAGCTAGTTTGAGGACTGGTTTTTACAAATGGAGAAATGTATTAAGTGTGGTAAAATTATTTTGAGAAAACGAAAAACAATAAAATTGTTCTATCTTCTAGTACCCTTAAGAAGAAGAATGCTGAAGCGATACTGATCTCTGAAAGATCTGTTAATTTCGTGTTGGCCTCATTTACTTATAGGTCCTCTCACTCATCTTAAAGGATCATTAATTTTTATTAATAGAAGAAATAAATTTTTTTTTTTTTTTTCATTTTCGTTTGAAACTTCTAAAACAGCAGGGCTAGTTCAATCCTTGCACAAGAGATTTTTCTGTTGGCTTTAATCGATAGTCTTGAAGACGGTTTGATTAGAAGAATATTACCAATTCATTCTTAACTGAAAACGGTGTTTAAGTATTAATTTTTCCGAATTTTTTTGTCATTTGGTTTCAATGTACGTAAATTTACATGTAACCTTTAGCTTTTACCACTCTACAGGAATAATGGATACGAAACATCTTATTTTCAATAATAGTTCCTAATGGTCTATTTTGAATAATAATGATCGTCCCGCGAGTATACCAAGCAGAGAAATTACCGACGTAGACATGTTTTCTTACCCATTCTCATATTATTTAGAAAACTAAATGGTATAATGCAAATTGTCAGATACAAATGCTGCTGGGTCCAATACAAATCCAGTAGTCCATGTTTGGGTCAGCCTAAACCATGGTTTTCTCCATGAGAGATTTAATGTCATGGGCACGAATATTCTTCTATTCATAAAGCTGAATGCCTTCATTTAAATCTGAAAAGCATGTTACACTTTAGATTAAACGAAGAACATGTTAGAGAAATAAAGATTTGGTTTTGGTTTTGCAAAGCAGAAATTCAAATTTAGAGTAGGGATTGTTAAAATGTTTACTATCCTAAGTTTCAATTTATTTCATTATTTATTTATTAATTAACTGGAGCTCTGGCAGCTTAGATGTTGCAATGCTTTTCAAAAGATCTCTAAGTAAAAGCCATAGGTTCCTTAGACTCCCTTTCATGAGTTAAATAACTCTAGAGTATAGATTATGGGCTGATGAAATCTTCTCCCTTCCAGCTGTAGTGTGCCGTGGGGCCTGCGATGACGAGCGCCGATATGTGGGGGCCATATTGTGTCTAGGTGCTGTTGTTTGCCGAGAGCTGAGCCGAGGACAATAGCTGCTCACAATGCATCCATAGCGTGTTAAGCTGCTAATTGTCTTAACGCGTTCTTCTATCTACCTCTCCTCGTGTTTACATTCCTCCTTCCTTATCTCAAGTTGCTCATCGGGGACCGGTCTACAACCTCACCTCGCCTTCCAACTCCCTCTTAACAACCTTCTCTTTTCGAAAGCAACAAGATGAAAATCCATCTAACCATTGCCTCGTCAATTTTCAATGTATGTTTGAGTTACAGTAGGCAATTTGACATTATTGTACTTTTACCACATACGTCGGCTAAATAATCCAGTTGAGAGTTATGAATGATTTCTGATTGGATTTCCTCTTTTTCCCTGGTTATTGTATTAAATTTGACGTGGGTTTAGCATAATTCAATTTTAATTAGCAAAGGCCTAATTCTATGCGCAGTATAAATCACAAAGCAAATTTCTATGCGTATTGTGTATGACTGTTATCAGTTCTTGCTAACTCTTATGGGTGCATATAAAGCCAGCGTAAAGCAGTTAAATTTCAATTACCACAAATTAATATTAAGTTATTTCGATTTCCATTTTGTACTGTGTAAATTTTTATTGATTAATAATAATCAAATTAAAGTAAATTTTAATATTAATTAATAAACGGAGATTAAGAAAGGTACACAAATATTTTCTGTTTTAGCATTTCAGCTTTCGGGACCGAACTGGGATTTAGACTAATGGCGAAAGTGGAAATAGTTTTATTTTCGTGAGTGAAATTAGCAGAAACACGAGCAGCCTTTTGGCATTGCTTTACTTAAAGCTTAACCGATATATTTTTTGAATTGTTCCAAATTTCAATTATTTACCTTCCAATTCAGTAAGAATCCAACAGCTGGGATGCACTCACCCAGGGTTCGTCTGAAATTCTTATTTGTGCATTAGCGCATTGATCTCTACCCGATTTAATACTTTTGCAAATCTTCTAACATTACAGCATAGCAGGAGCTTCCTAACTAGCCCTTAAACTAAAGACTGTTAGGCTTGTGTTGATTTGTCAGTTACTGTGACTGAAGGGTGCTTGATCCACTTCTCTTCTGCTCCATTAACTCGGCAGGTCCTCCTCGAGCTGTGCAGATTTGCCGCGGACCGATGGCCGGCGAAACTCTGAATACACATGCTGTATAATAAGATGCCGAGGGGACATTATCAGGTGAGATTAGAAATCAGAGAGGAGAAAGGGCGAGGGTGAGCTCTCTGGCGTTTTACGAGCCGAGTCGAGGGGAATTTCTCTCGACTGGACGAGCCCACACCCACTGCGGGGTCGGGGGTCATCCGGTCTTTACAATTAGCCTACAGTCCAATAGAACTATCAAAGTTTCATTTGAATCCCATCTCTGCCAGTTATCTCTAGACCTTCTAGAAGCTGATTTACTCTAGGGAATTCGCCTTTTGGAGATTTTTGATAAAGATTCTACAGATCTTTACCATTTTTCATTGGAGAAGCTAAAGATATGGTTCGTTCATAATGGACATTTTTTCTCCTAAATAATAAACATAAATAGCTATTTTTTAAAATTATTAATATTTCATTCTGGGGTATGGAAATCCTCTTTTAGTTAGTCTAATTTTTTATTATATTTTCCCTCATAAATTTCTTAAATAAATTAATAAATAGTTTATGCATACATCGCAATTGTTATACTACTCAGCTCGTCTAGCAGCCTCAGACTAGGAGACCACTTACTGTGCGTGGAAACAAGTGGCTCACGCCAGGAAATAGCTTACAGACGTAGCTGGCATACGCAAGAAAACGCTTATTTGAGGAAGAGCATTTATGTCTCATATGGTTTAGACTTAAGCATGTTAACTTATGTTTAAGTTTGGTTTATAATTATTATACTGTGTTTTACTTTTTAAAGCCCTAGATTCTTTTAGATATAATAATCTATGCCTTCAGAGAGTCATTTAGATAAATTCAGAGAGAGAAAAATATATTAAAAAATATAAACACACACACATGTATATATATTATATTTGACGATTTTATGTGGCAATCGTATCTCTTGATATAAAATTATATGTCCTCAGGTGATGAATAAAAAACTACCAAAAAAAAAACGATTTACCATGTTTTACTTAAGTTAGATTTAAGAAAGCTATACTGGCCGGTGCATTTTCCACTTATGCTACCGGGACAAGTCAGATAAGTTTTTAAATTCCTCGCACTAGTGTCGAGAGTCTAACCTCCGAGGCCGGCGAATGTATCATCTTATCTCAATGGAGCTGACATTGTCAAGCTGTTTAAATTGACTTAAAATTTTTAATTTTGTAAATATTATTTTTTTGTGGTATATAATCCCACGTAAACTCTAACATTTTTAGTGCAACGGAACAGAATAAAAAATCTAACTGTCCCAGACAGGATTCTAACCTGGATCTCCTGCTATCCAGGCCGGTGCATTTTCCACTGATGCTAATGGGACAAGTCTGATAGATTATTAAATTCCCCGCACTAGTGTCGAGAGTCTAACCTCCGAGGCCGACGAATATATCATCTTATGCTCGGCGGAGCTGACATTGTGAAGCTGTTTAAATGACTCTCGTTATTTACTTTTTAAATTTTATAAATTTTTTTTTTGTGTTATATAATCCCACGTAATTTCTAACAATTTTTAGTGCAAGGGAACACAATAAAAAATCTAATAATAATAGTTTAATAGTGGAAAATGCACCGGCCCGGATAGCAGGAGATCCAGGTTCGAGTCCTGGCTGGGGCAGTTAGATTTTTTTTCTGTTCTGTTGCACTAAAAATTATTAACAAAACATGTTTTCTCATCACCTCCCGGAGATATTAAAAGACCATATTATCATATACGATTAGCAATTTACAAGTTTACAAGAATATGTATGAAAATATGTACATTTTTTTCATATATTTTCTCTATGACTTTCTCATATACCGCTATCCTCTAAAGTCATTTTAAAAGGTTTCTGTATGTTGATAATTTAAGGCTTAAAAAAAGTAAAATATAGATTTATAATTAAAAACCAAACTTTACATATCACTCAAACATATGAGATGGACATATCTTTTAGGTGACTTGAACAAGCATTTCCTTGCGGTATGCCAGCTATGTCGGCGAGTGATTTCCTGCCGTGAGCCTCTAGGTTCATATTATTTTTATTCAGAAAGTATGTGGGTGGCCCTCGAATAATGAATCCCCTTCCTATGTAAGGCTGGCTACTTGGTAATCGGGTTGCTGATATACACCGGGTTTAGCAGTGTATACTCTATACTTCGGCTGATGTTCAATTCATGAACAGTATTGGAGCGACTGAATGGACCCAGTGGCCCTGATTCCCCAGGCGAATATCAATTGCCAATCCATTTCATATCTTCCTCGGCGAGAGCGAAGACCCCCCTTCTGGAAGAGTACGTGTCCGCGGAGAGTATAGCACTCGGCACACAAATACGGTCCACTTAAGCCCCATTGATCTAAATACTGGAGGGGCGGGGAAGGAGTGCCCCCTCTCACCTGTCGCCCCACCTGTGACCGCCGGCTTTCTTCAGTACCGTGTAGACCGTCGTCCTGTGAGGATGGGTGATTGTTAGAGGCTGCCTCACCTCATACGCGAGTCTCCTACATCTACAGACATGGGCAAGATACACGTTGTCGTAAGTACCTAACCACTTCTTAAACGACAATTCATAGATTGATAGGCAAGCAGAAGAAGAAGAGAACACAGCAGCTTTGAAGGAAAAATGTTCTAAATCTTTAAAAAAAGTACTTCAGAGTGTTTACCTGTCATCGTTACCATACATACATCCTCAGCAATTAAAAGCTATTTCAAATAGAGTAATGTATAATATAAAAAATTAATTTTTAATATTTAATAACTGCGGGAAAATATAGACTTTTTGTTGGCCTCTTCTGAAGCCTTTAAACTTCTGTTATTGTAATAATTTCAAATATATATATATATATTGTAAACCACGATTAAGTATTAGATGATCAATAAATTGGTATTTTTGCTTTATCTACTTCACTCTCCCTTTTGAAAATAAGCTTTAAATCTAGTATATTAAAATGTGTTACCAAAATATGAAATACTGAGAAAAAATCTATTTAAATTTTTTGCGACCTCTGAACTTGCGTCTCTCCCCTGCATCCTTCTCCACATCAAATTAACTTAAAATATTTTTAACTCTTCTATATA
>KZ807033.1:330226-356312 GCA_000696205.2 Oncopeltus fasciatus
TATATATATAATATATCTGCAGCACTAAAAGAGAGGAGCACAGAGAAAGAGAGAGTGAGAAGAGATAGAAACAGAAACAGGAAGAGATATAAAGAATTAGGGGGGTTGGGGCGGAAATATAATGTAATATTCGGAAAGTTTTGTCCGCTTTTTTGTGACAATTTCTTGTGTAAATATTGAAGAATAAATACAGTTATTAAATTAAATTTGAAATTTTATGTTTCATAGGATTTTGACGAAAAAGAATAAATAATGTCACTACAAAAATCAAGTTTCTTTAGTTCATATTAACGTTTCTACCAAACGGTTTGAGGTATATTAACTTTAAGTGGAAGATTGTCTTGTGTTGAAGGGACTATATTCTTTATAGGAAAATTATTTTATTTAATTTTTGTACATTAAAAAATTTTCTAATTTAAATATTCCGAATATAAAAATATTACTTATAAAAAATATAATTATTTAAAAAATCTATTTAACCATAAAATAAATAATTAGTATTTATTATTATGCAAAATAAATAAATAAAATAAAGGTGACGAGCCCTTGTTTATCCTTGTTATTGGCTTACAAACCGTTTCTCTGGAGAATTACTTAAATAAATACTATTATTCTGAATTAAGTGAGCTGGAAGAGATTTGTCCTCTGCGACACTGATTCTCCAGGCTAATTGACATCATTTATCTCTCTTCTCTAAATAGAAATATCACTCTTAAATTGTACCATGATTAGCAATTTTGCGCTATCCGTAATCATGAAGTAGGTATAATTTCCCTTAAGTTTCTCCTTACTATACCCGATCTTTCTTATAGCCCATTTTATTAAGTCTCAGGACAATATTGACATTGACCATGTTTTTATAAATTTCTAATCAGGAGTATAATACTTCTTTTGAGTTCTTGTACTCAATGAATATGTCTCTAGGTGTTTCCTTTACCAATTTAAATTTAATTAAATTGCAATTCATTAATTTTATTTTAAGATGGAGAAAGTTCAAGCCATTATTGTCCTTTCTTTTGAATTTATGAAAAATGACTTGTTGATCCTGAATTCATACCTATTTAATGAGATGAAAATATCGTGACTTTTAAATCTTCAGAAATTCTTAAATAATTTTCCACCTAAAGTGTTAATAGTCATGTTTATCCTCTGAAATTGCTTTCTACTACCTTCCTTTCCTTTCCAATACTTAATCTCTCTCTGTTTTCTCTCTTTCTGAAATGCGTGTGTTAGTGTTTGCCTGTGTTAATGTTCATTTATTTCTTGTTAACTTCTAGGGACTATTTTTGTTCTGATATTGTTTCCTTTACTAACTTTTAAACTTCTTTATTATTTTTTCTACAAAACATAGTTTGGTTCTTCTTTACTCCCTGGTGAAAAGTGATGAGTAAATTGATTAGTAATATTATTAGTATGACTAATAATCAGGAATTTAAACCTATTATACACACAAACACTATTATAAATAATAAACTTTATTATAAACATTTATAGTGGTTAATTAAGGTCTTGACTTGATAGCAGAATTAGTTCATAATTGCGTGGGAAAAATTTTAAAATTTATGGACAACCCCTATATTTGTGTAAAAAAATTTTTGTAGTCAATATATAAACGCAACGAAACTTATTAAGCGACTTGAAATAATCGCCTGTTTAAAAATATATCTATTTACTAGCATAGTTCAATGATTTGAGTATGGGCTTGTTGAAAGATAGTATTCAATTTTTTTATAAAAAATGAAGACTTCTTTAAATAAGGGTTTTGGATCAAAATTTAATCCTTAATCGCAACTATCAAGGATAAATTTCAAAAGTCCTTAATATGTAGGGGTTAACCTGATATTGATAAAAGCGAGGAAGACAAAAACAAGTCCAGCAAGAAGGAAGAGTAGGTGAACCGTGGGTCAAGCAGCCACTTCCGATTCCCAGCTCAGTTCATTACTCTTCAGTAACCCGATCTTTCGTCCGTTCCCTTACTCTGATACCTTTCCGAGTGTTCTCATACTTGACACTTGTCCTGTCCCACAAAAATAGCTTATTTTAGTTATCCTTCTTTAAAAAGTAACTAAAATATGAAAAACCAGAATTTGATATTTGTCTTTCCAGACACTTAGTGGCAGAAAATGGATTTTTAAGAACTCATACGTCAAGTAGTACCTTTGTGTGGAAATTACCGAATCGAATTTGAGATAACGTATTAAACGCGATGGGCCCAATTTCATAAGAGCTTCAGCCATCAGTACTACATTTTAAATTACCAATATGTGATAATTACTGACCTCTATCTTGGGGTTGCTGAATTTGGACTAGCGTATTAATATCAACATTATTGTTGTATTATTTTTTTTCGTATGTTCATCGAATATACCTCACATATGATTTTTTAGGAGATTCAGAACAGATTCGAAATCCAATAAAAAAATTATTTGTACGTGTGTGTGTGAGTGAGAGAGAGAGAGAGAGAGAGAGAGAGAGAGAGAGAGAGAGAGAGAGAGAGAAAGAGAGAGAGAGAGAGAGAGATGGTGTGTGTAAGTCTTTTTGTAGACAGTCAAAAGGCTATCAATATCATAATGTAAACAAGAAAGTAATTTTTAACACCTTTAAACAGAAAGTGCCTGCGTGCCATAATTGTTTTATTTTCAGGGAAAAATTAATGCATTTTTTATTGTTTTGTATTTCTGATAATTTCGAATAATTTAATGTTTTCTTAAGCTCTTTATTAATATAACTTGTTTTTGAATTTTTTTTTTTCATATTGTGTATTATAATGTATTGCTGCTAGGATTGTCTCTTTATTTTATGTCTGTACATATAGATGAATAGGATCTGTAAATCCTATAGGTGTTTAGTGTGTTTCTTGTGAATCATCAACTCTTACAAGAATTCAGACTCAGTAATCCCTGAACTGGTTACTGACTGGGCCTGTCGACTCTTGCCGTGGGTGTGTTCGGCTCGTCATCCAGATCTATCGATAATCTATCTCTTAGATAGGTCCTGAACAACTAATCTTTAGCCTACTTTTCTTCCACCAGGGTTCAATGTCGTTGTCAATCTACTCCTCCCTTCCATTTGAATTAGTCGGTTATGACTAACTAAACTTTGCATTTTTCAAAGTATCATTATTTTTTTAATAAAAGAGTTATTGTTCATTAGTTATGTTATTTCTCATTGTTAATTGTTTTGTTTTTTTTTACTTATTATTTTTCTTTACTTTGCGCTTATAGTATACTGTTATTTATTTAAAACCGTATAATGTTACTTTTTACAAAATGTATAAATTGTGTAAAAATTCAAGTATTTTCAATTCTTTCTCCAGGGGATCCCGACTAACTTAGCCTTGTTAAAAAAATGAATGGACTGCGATCATAATTTAACGAAGGGGATGAATTACCGAATTGTCGACTTAAAAACTGTGCGCTCTTAGACTTTGCTCGCACCACACTTGTGACTAGTATTAAATATCAAAATAAAAATATTAATACCACTAGCAGTCGATGCGCACAATCAAATATATATATATATATATATATATATATATATATATATCAAATATCCGGTGTGGGAACAACCTCATAGTTACATTCCGTTTGAGTACGCAAAAAAGCAAACATAAAATATTGATCATGAAATCTGGTGAAGAAAAAGATGAAGGAGAAAGGTTCTGTTAATGCCGCTGAAACACGTAGGGAACTTATGCGTCTTGTGTGAAAATGTTACGGAACATAAATATTGAAGTATTATATTTAAACTGAATATAATTCATGTATATTTATATACTTTATATGTAACGATGATATGGATTCTCTCCATCCCTCTCCCCTCTCACCACCCCCCTCTTGACCGATTCCTGCGGCCAACTTATTAAAGAAACAGTTTGTAAAAAAGGCCTTAAATACCTTATTAAATTTCTTTATTTTAAATGGTATGGAAATTTAGGAGTGAACACACTCATAATTTTCAACGTACGTTAAGAACTTGTTACGTTAATTAAGAATTTGTCACAACTCACTGCTTGGTTAAAATGTGTAGAGCTTTATTTACTCGAGGGAAATTATTTACACAAGTTATATAGCTTTATAATTTTTAGAAGGATATTTTGAGACTTTGAAGATGAGAATGTTGAAGAGAAACACTATCACTTCGATATTGATTCATTAAAGGCCTAGTGGGTTATCCTCATTTCGGTCGGCATGTACTGTCATGTAACTGAGGAAAAACCTCATTATGTAATATATAAAAATATCCATTAGTGAGTAGACTTGGGATTGGGCTAAGTTAACAATAGAAGTACATTGTCACTCGCGGGGAAATTATTAGTTGTAGTAGAATCCGTCACGCTCGTGCTCATGGCGAGGTGCGGAGACTCGTTAGCCTTTCGTTCCAACGTCACGCTACGGACTGTCACCGACGAGTTCGAGTGGGATCTTTGTCGGGAAAAAGCCATCTCTCTGTCCTGTTCTCATCAACAGATGCCCTAATTTCCGTGGGCTCGTAGGGGTACTTCGCCATATCGTACTTACAATCATTTCTCTTTGCTATACTCCAGTGTTCTTTATTATACAGGAATGGAAGTATGTTATCTCAAACTTATAGGCCCACGAAAGGAAATCACCAGATACATAGTAGCACCTAGTATCCGTGTCTTTTTACATGCATATAGATTGAAGTTATAGTATGTAAGATCAAATGACACTCTTCATGTGGAAATAATGAGTAATTGGGTGTCCTTGTTTTCCTTTAATAATGGTTAACTCCTGTTTATTTAAAGTTTAATGCTATCGGTGTTGATATGATTTAGCTAAATTTTAAACTTTCTGGGAGTTTGACAGGCCCTGATAGCTTATATTCAACTGGGAAAGATAACAAGAAGATAGCACAGATTTATTGCTCTTAGGAATTGAACACTCAAAAAACTAATAGGTAAATATTTAAAAAAATTAAAGCAATAAAAAAATAAAAGGAAAAACATCAGAGAAGCTAAAATTTATTTATTATGCAAAATTTAAATTTGAATTGACGTTGCTTATCAGCCAGACAGTATTAGTAATAGTATTTAGTTCCTTGCAATTTAGTCTTCTAGTGTAATTGTAATTTGGTCGACTTAACTTCGGCAGTTGCTGAATTGTTGAGTTAGGTTCTTGTTTGCAGGTAAGAGGAAGTCTTCTAAGGTAGAGTTTAATAAGTTAGTAAACTCATTTACTTAACGGGGTTTAGAACGTAGTCACCGTACCATCATTTTCTGATATTTTGTCTCGAACGATCCATGGTTTGCCAGTTTAACTCAGATAAAATCTAAAATAATATGGAAGTCTCCTCCACCTCTGGACTTCCCATGAATCGGGAAGGCTGCGGTCAGATGTAGGAGTGATGCCGGCAGCTGGCGGCAGGTGTGTTGGGAGCAGATGGCTCTCGGAATTACACTCATTCTTGGGGGCGGGCTCTTCCACTGTCTGGAAGATGTAATGGTGCGAAGACCATCACGTATTGAGGCAGCTGCTATCTACATCAGCCATCGAAGTGTTTAATTGTAAATCTCTATTGTCACAATCCATTTCATCTACTTTAGATTCCTCTAGATCTAAAACTATTTTTATTTTATTTGTTTCTGTCTCATATCTTCAACTGATGCGCTTATACGGATGATGTCTGTTAAAAATATGCCTAGATATATGTAAAAATATTTTTGCAACATGGGAGATCCCCAATTTCAAAAATATTTTCCCGCGCGCGCACACACCAAATTTTGCTTTTGTGTCTATTATATTTAATTTGAGTAGTTTATTGTATTCAGTTATGGATGTGATATAGTAATAGTAGTACACAACTGACAGATGGTTGAAGTTAGATACAAATACAAAGATTGGAAGTTTGGTAGGACTATTATTGTTTTTCTACTGCCTTAGTGCTATATTGTTGTGTGGTGGGACTGGGCGATTGCACTCCTTGCTCGGTAGAGAACCAAGTCCCCGGATCTTGGCTACCCCATATTAGCTGGGGATTGCAAGGTACGAGATAGATGGAGCTCTCTCGCCTACAAGTATTTCCTTGTGGAAGGTGCGGGAGGATGCCCCGAAGAGTACGTCCTCTGCCCGCTCACGTATGGGACCGCGGTTTGTTGCCCGTCCGTCTATGCGAGGCACGTTATGTGCTCTTATCAATAAACTGATTGTAAAATTGCTTCTTCTGTTACGTCTGATGGTACGCAACACCGATTGCGAATATTGCGACAACCATTGCATTTCGCTCTGATAATGGCGCAGTATTTCTCCTCATGCTTTTCTCGAAAGTGGTGGAAATTCCCTTTCATTTCGTTCCATTTCTAGTATTGATTCAGTTAATAGATTGCGTTGGTCCAATCTTCAAATTAGAGGAATCTTTCTTTATTTAAAAGGGGTAGATTGAATACTAATTAATCACTGAGTACTATCAGATCAAAAGATTGAATCGTTAGTGATCATCCATCATCATTTAGGTCTGCCCATTCGATAAACAGAGATCTGAATGATGATTCCAGTGCTATAAAGAATGGATCTTTGATTGTGAAAACGCTTATTTTAATTTAAATGAATAATCAATTTACATGAATATCGATAATCTTTATCAAAATTAGGTGTTTACATTTAGATTCAATTCTAAGTTAAACAAAAAAAAAACAAAAAAAAAAAAATCTGTTGTCTCCGAATATAACTATTTTTATTACTAGCTTAGCGCTTTCTAAATTTGCGATCCCATGAGCATCTTAAGTCGCCAGCAAGGCGTGTGCGTGGCTCTGAGGATGAGATTGCAGA
Organism: Oncopeltus fasciatus; assembly: GCA_000696205.2. Taxonomy (NCBI): domain Eukaryota; kingdom Metazoa; phylum Arthropoda; class Insecta; order Hemiptera; family Lygaeidae; genus Oncopeltus; species Oncopeltus fasciatus. The sequence continues at coordinate 337,015 of KZ807033.1, forward strand.
TCCTGAAAGCGCTAAGCGGATAATAAACTAGTGCACTGTCCGGTGAGAATTCTACATAAGTCTGTTAAAATAACTCGACTTCCTATGATAACCGTAGTAGCATGAAAAATGAAAATGTCTGTCCGTCGCTTTGTGAAATTTTTCGAAAACGATTGAATCAACGCAATCTAATGGGATTATTGATTTAATTTATATTGTTTTCGATAATCTACTAATTAAATATGTGCTTTTATTGTGAGAAATTTAAAATTTGTCATTTTTTTACAGGATGTAATAAACAAATTATTTATTTTAAAAAAATTTGAGGAAGGTTTTTGTTTGGTCATATCATTTTATTCATAACAGACTACTGTAGTAAAATTATATAAGTAAGAATAGTGCTGTTGTGTTTCGATCCTCGTCATTATCCAACCTTGCACGAGAAATAAAGTCTGCCATAGGTTTGCTGTTAAGCATAGTGTAAATGTAGATAGTCCATCTTTCCACGTCACTTAGCGGTTGTATGGGAGGTTAAAAAAATTAAATTAAAAATTATATAAAAACTACTGAACTATGAAATATAGTTTGCATCAGTAACAGGTTATCTAACTCAATGACAGTTTATTAAACTAGGGGTTAAATACCATAAGTAGTGTTTTATTTGTTGTTTAGTGGGTTATTGCTAGCAAATATATGAGAATGCTTAGCTTTAGTTTAGCTGTTGCAGTCGATTGAATGGACGAGGAAAACAATTGTTCTACCATTCCTACAGATTGTCGTGATGCAAAGTTCCGCTCTCCTGTCTGCTCGCAAGCTCGTGGTTAGCCGACGCCAATAGCTCCCACACAGTGAGTGTACGTCAACTAAACAGCGGGGCTTTAATGCCAGTCCAACAACTGTAAAGTTGATCTATTTCCTCTATCCTCGAAGACTCCTGGGATTCCGCCCCCGTTGTGGGGATTTATTGTATATCAAAAGGTCTATTTCACCAAGCGACGACTTCTCCAAATTTATTTGTCTCAAGGGATCGTTCGCGGGAACCGATTCCTCTTATTTCTCAAACATAATAAATTTACAATGTCAATAAGAATATTTATGGTTTCAATGACCAATTAGGCTGAAGAGAAGAAGATAGTATCCTTTAAGCACCTCATGTAATAAATACATTCAGTTAAATCTATGACAAAATTTGGGGCGACAGCTTAGTCCTTCTGGATCCGTTTGGCTATTGTTATGTGTGCGGCGACATGAGTCCCACCATGGGCTCGCTTTTTTCACCCAATATTGGATATTGCCTACCCAATGCCTGTGTTTTAGAGCATCCTAGTTCTGGATGCCTGTAGTACAAGTACATTTAGTTTAGAAATGCATTGAATTAAATGGACTTGCCGTACAATATAACATTACCGATTATTTTATGTAGCTATTCATATAATATCAAATGTTTGGTGCGAAATATATTTGCTTGTTAATTCGATTTAGAAGATAATTCGTTAATTAAGAAGTTAAGAACATCTGCCCAAAAAGCTAATTGAAATATTTTAAAAATTAATTTGTGAAATATGTGCGTATAACAGCAGAAATAAAAGATCCTCAACATGGTTCATGCTATGTCCTGATCGTAAAAACATTTTACTCAATAAATTTTCTATCAAAGTATTGATCAGGTTATGATTCTCTTATTTATGATTAATATGAATAATTATTTATTTTCTTTAAAATTTACCATGTTACTTAACTTTTTTTTTTTGTAAATTTTTAATTAAACTTTGTTGTAAATTTATATTAACAGGAAATTTGGGGCATTGCATGTTATTGTCATGGTATAAAAGTCATTGTATTTGTCTACTTTTAATTGTGAGTACCGGAATTCAGAATTGGAAGTTTGTTTGTTTTCGGCTAACCTATGCGCAACTGACTTATTTGTACAAATTTTACACATTTCAAAACTGTGTTAATCACAAGATCTAATGAAAAGGTGTACTCGCGGTAATATCGCCATTGTGAAGGACTTTTCAAGTATTGCTCATTGAGATTATGAAAATCTGTGGAATCTATCGGCTTCGGACACGGAGAAACTCGAACGCTGCAAATCAAATACTGCCCATAGAAGTACTGGAGTCATTTTCCCATATCTGAATTTTCCCAGCTACTCTAGTCCTCTGTAGGAGCGGAAGTCTACCTCCTTGGCGACAGCTGACTTTCCCTACGACTCCTTGCCATAGAGTCACGTTGCGGCGTTCTGAACTTCCTATCACGTTCTCTCTCTTTCCCTCCTTCCTTTATCCTCTCTCTCTCTCCCTCTCCCCCCCCTCTCTCTCCTTCCCCCCCTCTCTCTCTCTCTCTCTCTCTCTCTCTTTTTCTTCTTCTCTGTCTCTCTCTCTCTCTCTGTCTGTNCTCTCTCTCTCTCTCTCTCTCTCCCCCTCTCTCTCTCTCTCTCTCCTTCTCCCTCTCTCTCTCTCTTTCTATTTCTCTCTCTTCCCGAAATTACACTATTCCATCATCACTCTCAGTTTTTTTCGTGCTTAATCATAATCATACCGAAATACTTAAAGTTTCTTAACTAGTTTCAAAAAATTCTCATTGTACCGTTATGAAAATGCCTCCCGATTAAATCGCATTTTTAATTACTATTATTTATTAAAGAGACAATAAACTAAAATGTCACTCTTTACATTCTTAATTAAAGTAAAGTACTCTACATCTTTTATTTGGTCAAATTGTTCTCTACACCCATTTTTTCAGACTGGCATTAATTTAGGTTAGTGCGTATTGTCATCAAGTATGGTCACCCATTTCTTGAGCGTTTTTTATATAAGAGTAGTAATATATTAATGTATAATATTTAGGTTGTTTTTTCGCTTACACATTATTTAACTACGATTATAATCTGTGGTTTGGGTGTCTCTTGTACTCAAAGCCAATTTAGTATACAGTAATTGAAAAGATATCAAGAAATTACAAATTACAAAAAATTATTACACAGCTGCTCAGAAAATTATTAAGGATAAAAATGTAAGATTCTGAGATACCTGCAAACTTATATCTAAACTAAATCTTCTTGAAAGAAGAAGGAAAAACTCAGTAAATCAGGGGAATATTGGACACAAAGGATGGAACAACGTTCAAGGAAATTTTTGTTTTCCAAAGAAAATTAAAATAAATTATAACAGTGAAGGACCTTTTAATTAAATTCAATTGATTAATAATATAAATGATCTTCATCTAACTTTTTTTTTTTACATTAAAAACTCTTATTGAAAACTTATTGAAATAGTTTTTCAATATTTATTATAATATAAATAAGGCTCAAGCAACTTTCTCTTTAAACTTACCATTTTTGAAAATAGTTAATCTAAAGAAAAATGAATTAATTAATTGTATATAGCTATCTCCCTAATATATAGGACTTCGAAATAATCTGGGTTGGCTTGAATTCTATCATGAACATTCTGTCTATTTCGAAAGCTTTGCATATGTTTATTCTTTTTTTGGGGGGGGGCGTATTAGTATTGCTATTAAATTGATTAGATTTGTGTGTGTGTGTGTGTGTGTGCGCGTGTGCGTGCGTGCGTGCGTGCGTGCGTGCGTGCGTGCGTGCGTGCGTGCGTGCGTGCGTGTGTGTGTTTTAATTATGACAAACTATATATTTACATTACTGAAAATATTATTGTTCAAAATATCTACGTAATTTAATTGTTACTAACTAAAGATAAGGAATGTCAAAAGAATTAGAATGTGTTTTTAATGAGAGCAATGTTCGAAAGAGATTTGGGTCAATTGGAGAGCTGATACATGAAGTGGTATTGATCGCTAGGCGTTACATAGGCAATTGCTTTAGTGAGACCTCTGATTTAGTTAGGCTTCTTGCGCAATTGCGAGGCAATCAGCTGGGCCCTTTCTTCTCTTGAAGACGCCTTCGGAAAACGGTCAGCCTCTTGTGTTTATGGTTTAAGAACAGAATAATCCGTCTTGGGACTACCCGTAGTGGCTCTTGGAGTGGAATGATTGCTGTAAACGTTTTTTACTTAACATTTGTGCAGGGAAGTATCCATGGATGACTTACCAATAACTTCTTTAAGCTACATGTTTAAATTGGTTTTTACAATTTTTCTATAAATATTTGATTATTAGGTTACATCCTTAACAATATCAAGATAAAATTCCGATATGGAATAAGATAAGTTGAATATATCTTCTTGGGAATGGTTGATAATTGATAACTCCTTTAGTCATCTTGAATTTGTGTATAGAAGATCTACTCGATTCGCGAAACTTTGGTCTGATGGTATAGTTTACTTTTATGGCTTATATGAATTGTTCATAAATTCTTCTTCCGGGCTTGGCCATGTTGAAAAGTTGTTTTCTGTCAATCGTTGTCAAGTCCTGCTGACTCCTTGAGTCTTCAGTGCAGAATATAAACGGTCAAGAACGAAAGAATAATTTGTGAAAATTATGAGACCCCAGCAGCCTACGTGATCATCCTATTTGAATTGTTACAATTGACTACCTTATACCTTCTCAAGTTGTTCGCGCCTCTTTTTGGGAGAGGGAGAACTCGCTGCGTCAGAATCTCTACTGTACGATATTGGTAGCCAATAGGTAAAAGCTGTTTAAGGCGTAAATACGATCGATCTAGCTTGGGGGAAAGCGTGCTTGCTACGTGTGAGAACGGCCACGGAGGCCTACCCGGTCGGGATAATTTAGCTCCTGAAGGACCATTCTTCTTCACGGTTGTCGGCCTTCCACTCCTGTTCGTATCCTTTCTCCGGGAGACGCACACACTTCTCTGGGTCGATCGAGACGTGTTTGTATCTCATAATTATCCTGCACATCCTGGCATCTGCCACTTCTTGTCAAAGGAACTCCCTGCCACGGTGGTTAAGTTTCTTCGATTGATTCGTCATCGAAACCTCAAGCTCGCTTCTTTCACTTGACTTTTAATCCCGCCCTAGAAGTGAAAGTATCGTCAGCTTCCCTGTCACTCTTAATCAGTCCTTCAACCACGTTTCGAACTATGATTAGTCTCATAGTTATTCTATTTCTATGATTTCAAATATTTCAACACTCACTTTCCTTCTTTCTGATCAAGACATATGTGTAGGGTTAGTTATGAAAAATTTTAGTGGTATAATATATGTTAAAGAATATTAAAAACATAAAATAAATTTAAAAAAAACAAAACACGTTTGAGGGATAGTATTAAATAATTAAACTGGGAGGGTACTCAGCTTTCTCTTTCTGCTTCTTCACGGCTAGTTCGAACTAGAGCTAGCTTCAATAAGCTCAGATTTTCTTACCATGCAACTAATCTGTTTTTTGGGGGGGGATCTTTGATTTCTCAACGGAAGTGTAAACGGTGTAAACTAGTTATTTTTTTATGTGCTCCTGCTAGCAATGATAAAGTAATACTCTGCTCTAATGAGATACTATTCTTCATTGAAGGAAACCCATCAAGTGGTCACAATTGTGTACAGACAACATACTTTTGCCAGCCTGCCGTGGGTTGAGTGTAAACTTATAAAAACAATATCCTTGGCCACCAAGATCTGCAGCGGACTAGTTCTTAAAAAATAGTTTACATTCTGTAATGTTTTTTACCTAGGCTCGAAGTAAAAATGATATTTAAAAACAATGTAGGATGGCTGTGCACCCCCCCCCCCCCAACTCTTCTCTCTCAATCAGTTTAACGCCATTCCCAGGGACATTACTCTTTCCATCTTCTATTTTCCTTTGTGTTTTTAAGACCTGCTTGTAGTTGATTCTCACAGGTGTTCACTTTAATGGAAGTTGGGAAGTCTGTTTATTTGTGACGTCTTTTGTTTGTTTCTTTAAATTATTATGAAGTTAATAATTATCACAGGACACTGAAAGTTCATTGAGAAATTTTCACGGGAAGACTAGGATGATGAGGAATTTGCTTAGTGTGCGCAGCTCCTGACTGACGGATTTTTTCTCTTTCCATTAGGCTAAAGACATATTTTCCGTGTGTTCCATCTCTTTAGGAAGAAAGAGGTGTTACATTGGTCTAGCGTGGTGGCGTGTGCCGAATCTGTAACGGGACTTATCTACCTATCTGCTAGACGGACCGGGACCTGCCGGAAAATGTCACTTTGTCATAGTCCACATCAGGAGCAGATTTCCCTAATCTAGTCAGAGGCTTAACTGTTTCACCTGTATCTTCTTATTCCCTTAGCCTCTTGGCACGTCTTACGAAACTTGTTATATACACACACACACGGGTGTATCAATCTTCCGCAAAAGAAAATAGTGTTTTTTGTAAAAACAACAACAAAAAACATGTTTATAAATTGTATTTTGTACAAATCATGTTGAAATCAATTTAACGAAAAGGGAACATTTTTAATATTTTAGTCTTTCTTTAAACTCCCCTTTAACTCGTCCAATTTGATCCAAAATGAACTTATTCCATTAATTCGTAATGGAAAAATTAAGATGGTCCGCCTAACACTCAAAGTGAATTTAAAAAATATTTTTTTGAAAATGTGTATTTTTCTAAGTATGTTTTATATTATAAGTGTTAGATAATTAAGTATTAAACAAATACAGGTTGTATATTATATAAAGTAATATTTTAGTTATTTCGATTTAATATTATATTAATGCTGCCATTAACGAATTGAGGAAAAAGTTTCCTTAAGCGACTGAAGCCTAGTTTTAGCTTGTCCTTCGTTAGATCGTGATATTTAAAAATTTTGCAATAATATTATTACTGTATGTATAACAGTTGTTTTAAATTTTCAATTATAGTTTCAGTATTAGTAATTCTTATTAACGAAGTAAGTAATGAAAAATAGTAATATAAACATTGTGCTTGAAGATTTGTTGTACATTAGAACGGCGCATTATTCATGCAAAGTTTAATGTTTAAACGCCCAGTTGTTGATTCTTATCAAATGTTCCATAAATAATCATTATCTCGAGAGATGTGCGAAATCAGTGATGCTTATTGGACACCAAGATCGCATTTATTTACTCTTCTTCATAAATACACTCTATTGCCCACTGAAAGTGTTAGATCTTCGATGTGGAAAATAACATTTTAATCTGTTCTCGGCAATTTTACATGTGAGTATATCTGGGTGTTGTGCGCATGGTAAGGTACAACTTATTGGCTTTAAAAGAAAAAAAAATTAATAAATGAAAAATTATTTTGTCTGTAGTTTTTCAACCGCAAATGTTGGATGTTTGTATTTTTCTACCTGTGCATGGAAAAAAGAGCAATTGTTCAATAAAAAATCTTGAGATTTTGCTGAGTAGGTCTTGTGAACATTTTTACTATTACGCTTTTCACATGTACCATGTTACGATTTGAAATTTTAACGAAATTCCACCGATTCTAAATTTGGAATGTGGACAGCGGCGAGGGGATTCGTTCCGGACTCGGCGCTGTGAGTTCGAGTTCCGCTCTAGACAATAATTTAGAAAAAAATAAATATTTGCCTAAGAAATAGGTGTTTAGAATATTGTGGCTACCTGTTGACTTGCTCTCTACCGCCAATAACTTAAGGTTAATAAAATCTGGAATGATAAAAAAGATAGGTTACTGCAATTTACTTTGTTTATATTGCTTATTATTAAATACTCCCTAACTCTGAATGTAATATGTTTATTCTAATTTTAAGACCTCTCAACATTAGGATGAATGTCTCTTTCTTACAAACAACTAATTTAAGTAGTTGAAAATTTTGGTTACAAAAAAAAAACAATTCTCTGCTTCCCGGAGAAGAGAAAAACTGGAGCACACCTTTCTCCATTTCCTAGGAGAGAGATTGTGCAAGCCTGTCCCATAACTTACACAATTCCTTCCTTTCCATCATAGCTCGGCGTATACGACGACAAATTGATAAAGAATTGGGTGACTGCACCAGGATTTGTGTCAGCTCCACCTGGAATTGTGCCGGAGACTAGGAGCCTCCAGACTTTCTCTCCATGAAGCCCTGCTTCAATGAATGTGTAATGAATGACTAATGTGCCATCGAAAACCAGTCCGCGTACTGCCTTCCCGTGGGAGCGGGTCAGCAATCGACATTGACCTCTTTTTTTATTGATCTTGCTATTTTTGTTGGTTTGTTCCATTCGACTTAAATTACCAGGTTCTGTTCCTTTGTGCTTGTATCTTCCTTTAAATATCTCCTTGGTCTTCTAGGCTATAGTTCATTAATCTTTTTTAATCTTGCCTTTCTCTTACTTTTTTTCCCCGAAGAATTATTCTAAGTAGTGAATTTTACGTTATCTTTTTATTTTCAGGGACTCATTTTTTATTGCTAAAAATCTTTCGGATCAAATTAAGCTAATTCAATGGAGAATGTATCTAAGGCTGAGGGTGGATTGTGTATCCTGGAAGCTTCACTTGAAAGGTCTTGTTTTGTGTGGTGCTGAAGGCTTTGGGAGTGGGCTTCAAGATTATTTCGAAGCCATTGCTAGGAGAGCTCTCTCTGCACATATTTCTGGACACCGCCTTGAAATTTGAGAGTGTATTGCTGATTCTCAGTTTGAGAATTGCCTTTTCCCTGCTCTTGTTCTGTTTTATGCCAACATCGAGGGAAAGATATTCTAGCCGTTCTTTTCGACAGTTTATTTTCACTAAATCATTCTAATAGAATGGCCAATTACAGAGGCAGTTGATATATTTTCAGGACTAAAGCTTTAGGAGACGGTCAATTAAGTAGTCCAAAAGTAAAAAATGGAAAATGGTAACGTCTAGGGTTCTAACCTTTTATATTCTGAATAAGTCTGTCACTAACCTATTTAAACCTTTTGCTCTTGAATTTGTATTAATGTTGGTCTTATTTGCGTTTGTAAGATCTTTTACATTGATTGTATGAGCGAACATTTCTACTAGGGGATTTGCTATTTACTAATTTACTGTAGCGTCAATGTCGCATAGAGTAGAAGTGGGTTTGGTTACTTTAATTTTATTCGCACACTCACTCTCCTACATTTGGAGTATTTTGTAGATGTGTGAGGTACAGGTAATTTAATAAAAATAGAATATTGACTTTACTATTGAAATATATTGAAAAATGAACATATTTTCTTAATCAAAATCAATTTTTCCTGCTTAAAGGTTTTAAATTATTTGACAAAGATGTAAGTTGAAACTTAGATTCAATACAAATTATTGTTATAGAAACTTTTAAGAGTTTAAAGCTAACGCTTAAGACTATTGTAACATTGGTTCTCTTTATTCTGTTGAAACTATAGGATCTAAAGAATAACATTAATACGGAATTTTTTACACTTATTTTTAAAAAATCCCTCATAACTATTGGTTATAGCAAGCTGATACAACCAAGTAACTGATAATTTGATGGTTGGTTTAGAAATAAATCACCTTGCTACTTCGCTTACTTGACTCGAGGTGGTCAAGAATAACTCGAGAGGTGAACAAGTCCAGGTGGTAGTATTTAGTTTAGTTCCGAATAGCTTCTTTGGTGGAGGATGACAGCTCAAGAGTTGCTGTTACGTTACAACAGCGGAAATCCTTTCGTTCACGATAAATTAGTTTTACATAAGAGGATAAAGGGATGGGCATAGTTAACCCCCGGACGATATGATCTCATTGGAATACATTACGAGGTGCATCGCTCTGCTGCACATATATTTCCCCGGGTTAAGGAGGAGTTATCGCCTCTCGCGGGTTAGGTAAGCTGAACTCTGCCCCGGACACAATATCCCCTAATCCGCGGTCCTGGATGTCCAGACTTTTGTTTATGTAAGGGGCTCTGTCTGGAGACATAACTGACATCTTTATGTAAGAGATCTCGGGGACGGCGTCTTACCGGTCTTGCTTCTTTATGTTATTTCCGTTCGCTTTCTTCGACCTCTCGGACCGGATGTGACCCCTTATCACTCGTCAAGTGTGGAAAACGTGAATTTATGAAGGCTTTATTCTTTAGATACTCTTAAGCCTTCTTCGAATCAGATAGGCCATTTCAATGATGCCCCGCTAGAGTACGTGAGGTATCCAATTATATTAAATTTTTTTTTGTAGTTATTAAATTGAAGTGTTGAATAAAATATGAAATATCTGGTGTGTGTTCCCACTACCCTTGCTGGTTCATAAAAAAAGCTATTTGTCTTAGCTTTAAAAAAATATTGATTTATTCTTCTTCTATATTTTACATTATAACTTATTATTTAAAAAAATACTATTTATTTTATTATTTCATGATATTCAAAGAGAAACTGACAATATTATACGATTTAGTTTATGAATACATAAATATCATTCATCGCATTATAATTGAATATTAACACTTTGAACACACGACAAACTAAAAGTGGCTCAGTCAATTTGTTGGAATAAATTTTATTGTTCAATGCAAAATAACGGATAGAGCTCAATCAGATTAACAGCTATATTTTTGACATAATATGAGCTTTTTTATTTTATTTATTTTTATTTTTTCCCCATTTTCTAGTGTTGAGGTTTGACCGGAATCACAGAAGTGAAAAAATGCCTTTTATAAGATCACTGATGGTCATGAGGAAGGGGCTGTCTACCAGTATATTTATGAAGAAATGACAAACATTTCTTGAATTAATTTGGTTCCAGAAATAGTTAAGTCGTTAGATGAAATGTTTTCGGGCAGGAAATGAAATTGGGATCAGCTGAATCGATGGGGCGATTGGGATGTAATTGGGAGATGACTTGGTGATCAGTAATTGATCACTAAAATGAGGTTGTTTACCCGATATACCATAGAAGCAGCTTCACATATCATGTAAGGGGGTATTATGTAATTGTCGGATGCTTGTAGTAAATGTGCGAAACATGGTGTGAATAGGACTGTAAAGGGAATGTTATTTATAAAATCACACTAGAGATGCGTAAGCCGAGCAAATTTCGCATGCTTGTTAGTTTTACTTTACACCCCCCACCCCCCAACTCTCGTGTAACCCTATTAAAATTTAGTTTCTATTGGTCTAAATGGAATTACCATAGTGACTAATTTGATTTTACAAGCTGAGTAGGATAATACGGGGAAAATGTAAGGTCGCTTAAGAGAGCTTAAGGTCGACACAGATGGGCACTGCTCAATCCTTCTAGTTAAATTGTTGAATGTTTCCTCTTATAAGCAGTTTATGCTATACATTTTATAAAAGTGCATGTGCATGTATTATACATGCACATGCACTTCTATAAAAAAATTCTTAATATTTAAAAATTTGTATTATTTTTTTTTTACGAAGAATTATTAGTTATTAACAGTTTTTAATTTTCATAAACTTCTGACTCCCGCATTCTCTAGTCTTTTGTGCGTGGCTTCAATCCTCTGCTTATAAAAATGGGTATTATTTTCAAGACGTTTCCTTGAAGTAAATCTGGTGAAATATTGGGAAGTGCCCTGCCATAGGTCTCTGGAAAGAGAAGATAACGAAATTCGCCTGACATACGTATATCCCCCTTGTGTGTGTGAGCCTCCCCCAGGTCTCTGCTTCGGGCCTGCCGCCGCTGGAGGTCGTGAGCGGAGTCAAATGTCGTGACATTTCGCTTACATTTACCGCAGACTCTCGGCCGCTTCCCTCGCCTCTGTTTCCCCACAGCCTCTGACCCGCATACCCCCTTCGGCCATTGCAAGGGCGATCTAACCTGCCTACACCTTCTTACAGCTGTCATCTGCGCGTTTCTCTCACTTGTAAATAAGTAGGCTTCTTCTACCCGTACATCTCTTATCTTCCTTAATACTTCCTTTCACTTGAGTCATGTCTAATCTGAGTGACTGGCCATCATGCACATAGATGTCCTTTGAAATCAATCAAAATTACTACCGCTCATTGTGTATACTCTTCAACACAATAAAAAGAATATTCTCGACTATATTCTATATTAACTATAATAGGCGATATACGCTATTATTTGACTTGTCAAAAAGATTAATATTACCAATAAAAGTTTGAAAAGTTTTTATGAAAAATGATTGGATTTTACTGGAGACGTTTTTTGATGAATTTCTTAGGGCTTTTCAAAATGCAGTTTGCAAGGAGCTAATGAGAAATGAACTTGACAATATGAGATTTTTAGTGAAATTTGAAAAATGACATATGTAACTTATATTTGTTAACTCCTTAAGTAATATATTTTACTATCATACCTTCTATTATCCGTCTTCATTGGTTTCTGCAAACCATCTTCTGTTGGCGAGCGCTTTCGGACATTGTCCATCTTCGTGGCCGAATACATGTGTTCACCGTAACAGATGAATACAGAGAGTGACAGTGAACCCATGTATTCGGCCAGAAGATGGACAATGTCCATGGACAAAGCGCTCGCCAACAGAAGATGGTTTACAGAAACCTATGAAGACGGATAATAGAAGGTAGTTCCATATTCATTGGTATTAACCATTTAGATTATTTACCTAATATATTTTAGTTAAATATTATAAGTTATAATATGTTACATAAGTGTGTGATTTTTTTGTGTTGTTCAGAAAATTCGTTACATAATATAAGTGATAGATGTTCAAATATATATGTTGTGTTCATCAGTATAATGTAATGGGTTTTATATTTATAATAAAATAGTGATGTATTACTGATGATAACGTATAATAATTAAATTAGATTTATAGCATGATATACGTATTCAAACTGAAGTTCGTATTTAGATTTCTGGAAATAAATATTCTCTGGTATTGTATTTATATGTTATAAATACGTACTCATACATAAGCGGGCGCGCTTACAATTGAATTGATTATTTGATGAACTTTTAGCAGTATGTAATATGAAATTGTTACATAAAACATTGTGAATTATAAAAAAGGTTGTTACTGTGTCCAATTGGTCTTATTATATACTTTAAGTTGAACAGAGCGACTAATTCAATGATGACTCCCCAGCTTAGGCCATATTGTCTTAAATTTTCTAATGATTTGGTTGGTATCGTATACTTGTCAAAGGGATACACTTAGAGGCACGACTATAAATATGGCGACGAAGTAAGCTACCATGTTGAGTCCCAACTAAATCTGGACAAGAGTTACAATTAAAACTAGTTCTTCTTTACTTCATACAAGAAATTTTGAGTCGTATCACAGCACCAGCTGTGACAAAACGACTTATTTTGCATTTGGTTATTTCTTTCTTATTTGTGAATATCTGACTAAGCAGAAGGAAGGAAGCCTCTTAAATAATGATTACATTGCTAGTGTTGGTATACTCCTCTGATGGAGATTGAGTGCACTCTCAGGGGATAGATGTTCCCTCCAACAAGAGGATAGCTGACCATTCTAACGAGAGGGGTTGTACTCGGTAAGTCTCGGGTCAGATGTGTAGCTGCTAATGCAACGTTAGTCTCACTGACTTCAGTCGAGGAAGCTCTGCTGGAGTTACCCCTTCAGGGAAGTGTTGGTCGTGCTTTCATCAAGTAGCAGTATCCTACTTCCCTCTTCCCGTCAACCACAACGGCTGGAAAACTCCGGTTCGAATTTTCATATTATAAGTGTTACGAATTGATTTATATATATATTTTTTGTGTTTCTAAAGTTGTAAAATAAATAATGAATTAATGTTGGTATGTAATCCCTCACTAAATTATCTACAAGAAATGCCCAGGGAGCCAGAAAAAAAAGGCAGGGAATTGGAGAGATTATCGAAGCTACCTCGGTGCTGTAGATGTCAGCGCGCCTACCCGGAATGTTACAAAAACCCGGGTTCAATTCCCGGCAGTGGTAGTAATTCTGGCTCCCTGTGCATTTCTTGTTGAAAGTTCTAATATTTTTAAAGTTCATTAGTTGCCTTTTTTTATACAATTAAAGTCCTTTAATATCGTATAGCGTAGTATTTCTGTGAGTCAACAGTGTTTCTGTGACTATTAAGTTGGAAAAAGAAGCATAAAAATCAGACACTTCAATAGGATTTATTATTTAGCTATAAGTTGTTTTTCATTTGAGTATGAACCTAGAAGTAAAGTAATAAAAAAATAGTGTTCTTGCAAGGTAGTTAGTTATGTGTTTATATTATCTAACCTTATGATTGTTATTTTTGTTAATTTGATTGGAAATAGTCCGTAGTTTGTTGATATTAATTTAGTATGTACTTAATTGAATGTGGGAGAAGACCTCCCAAGTAAACATCGCATACTTACGATTGACATGCAGGACTCTGAAATACAAAACCTTACTTCCGTTTAGCTATTGTAATTTCGATTACGCCCTGTCAGTCGATTAAGTACGCTGATTCGACGAGCCCGCTGTTTGTTATGTCTCGACAGTTCAGTGACATCTTTTCGCCTGTTCGGTTCCCTGCGGATTCGTACACGGCCATTTAGCAATCACCTCGCCGTGTTAGAGATGTCAAGCGATTTATACTCCCATTGTTTGTCACTATTGATTGGGGAAGACCTTCCTGAATTTCTCCCTCCTACAGCAGCCTTGATGGGTCATTTTTCGCAGCGCAATGTCGGTGAAAGTCGACATGCCCCTAATTGAGAAATGTTTTGTGCCACGGGACAAAACATTCCGGAAGTGGGCATCTAACATGGAGATTTAAAAGGGCTTTCTATCTTGACATTGTCTGATACATTTCAATTAACCATTAACAGATCTTTTGAGTATGGTTTAAATGAGGGCACTTGACTTTCAGCTCTTCTCTAACCTTTAAAAAATAACATTTTATTATTTAAAAAATATATAAAAATATGGCCCTTTTGCATGTATTGGTGCCCAGTGCACAACCACATCTTGTTCCCTATAACTTATTGGAACGAACGTGGAACTGAGAGGAATTGTAAAATGTTTGCTTAAACTGATGATGCTAAATAGTTATATTCTCACAGTATATTTATCTAATCATGACAACTTAGACTATTTGCTATTTATGAATTATTAACTGCCCTGAGAAAGGATACATTTTGTTTTGGAATACGGATTTCGAAAATACTTTCTGAAATTATTTTTAGTCAATTAGAATGAAATGCGGTTATTAGGCTGGTATATGTTCTGAAAAGTACTAAAAAAATTCTACTTATTTTGAAAAAAAAAATATTCAGATATTTCTCAAATGAATAAAAAAATATTTTTTACATTGCTAATATGAAACTCTTACAAATATGAAGAAATAAATTTCAGTTCGAAATTTTAAATATTTATAATTATACACGTATGTGTGTGTGTGTGTATTTTAGAGTTATTCCACCAATGAGTATATAAACAACATACCTATAGGAATCAAGCCGTCGTCAATGGTGTCTTCCGCGTTCTAATAGTACGCACTTTCGGCAGGAGCCTGCCATTCTTGGCCATGATACCCTCTAACTGATAACTGAAGAGTTACACTTTCCTGCCCGCAGCGCTCGCCATTAGGACGCGGAAGGCAGCTAATGACGACGGATTTTTATAGTGATGTTTTATTTGTATTATATATTTATTTATTTACGTGAATATACCAGAGTGTGAGTCTGTTGAAAAGTAGTTAGTCTTAGTAGTGTAAATATGGAGGCTCTCATGAAATTGTAAAAATATGAAATGTAGAAATATTTCCAAATTACATTAGTAAGTCTGATTGTAGGTATCATAATTAATTATTTGTTGTTGTAGGAGGACTGGAGCCGGGGGCTTCTCGATAGACTGTCCAGTCTCTCGTGGCCCAGCATGCCAGCCCTCCGTGGAAAACGAGGCTGGTGCGGCTGTTTGCAGGTAAGCCATTTCTTCCAGTCTTGTAGGATATATCTCCTATACTAGCATCTGGCGAAGAGCAACCAGTAAGACGGAAACCATGTGTTAGTACACAATTGACAAGTTGACAAGTTCAAATTAGTACTGGATGCACTTTGTTATATATCTAAATATTAATTTAGTTGTGGTTTATTATCTCATGTAAATTTCAATGTTTTTAAATGAAAATTAAAAAAGTAAATAACTAGAGTCGATTAATAGCTAGACAATGTCAACTTCTTCGAGCATAAGACGATGTATTGTGTCTTTCTCGTGGGTTAGGCTCTCGCTAGTGTGTTGGGAATTTAATAAGTTATCTGTGTCTCCCTTTGTTGTAATGGATCTCTTACTTTCCGGGCCGGTATGATTCCATTACTTTTTTTTTTACTACTGCCTCGCTTTATACCATATATAGCAAAAAACCCAGTCGCAAAATAATTTTTTTTTTTAATGTATTGAAATTATTTCGTATGTATATAAAACGAGGCAGTAGTAAAAAAAAAAAAAAAAAAATGTAATGGAATCATACCGGCTCGGAAAGTAAGAGATCCAGGTTCGGGTCCTGGGTGGGACAGATAGATTTTTTATTCTATTCCCTCTCATTAATTTTTTGTAATATATCTTCTCATTGGATAATATAATGCAAATTATAAATATAATATTAGGACTCGATATCACTTATGAATGCAACATGTAGAATACAAGCTAGCACTTATGTCTGCCATGATTGTTTTATTTATTTCAATCATCTCAAAATCATGAGAAGGCATTCTCAAATGAAATTTATGTAGCATTAAAAAAAAAAGATAGTGGGNTTTACCAGTTTATTTACAATTATAAATCCGCGGCTTTTTAAGCATTTCTTCAGCATGACCTCTCATAGGACAGCGTTTGATTGCTGGATCTAACAATATATATATGTACAAAACAATATAGAACATTTAACAAACAATGATGCTTTATTTATTGGCAAAACGTGATAAAGTAAATGATCAAAAATAGTTGTGTAATTTATTTAACAAGTATGGGGCATATTCATTGGGAGAAAAATAATGAGTGAAAGAGTAATTTGAGGCAATAGTCATATTCATCAAAATAGGTAAAACTCTATTAATACTGCTAGATTATCTCTAGTATTATCTTAAAACTAGAGCTGTAATAACGATATCTCAGTAAATCTGGGATAATCTCCCCTGCAGTTTGTCTCAATCTTTGGTGGGAGAATGTTCCATCTTCTTCCTCTTTATCCTCCTCTTCCTGTGTCTTTCAGCGTGGAGGTCTCTCGTTTCATGCCAGACATGACGGTTGTCTTGGTCTTCCTCGAGGCGGGGTCTGGATCCCCCCGGTCCTCGTCAAACCTGCCCAGATATCCTGCCTATTTACAACTATTTTCTTAACATACTGACATTTCGGATTTCGTCCCTTCTTATTTTCCCAGCCGACTTATGGACGTAGGACGTGATCCCATTGGGTAGAATAATGGTGTTAACGAAGCATTTATACTACATAGAAATCATCATTGTTTGTTAAATGTTCTTTATTGTATTTATTATATATATNCATAGTGGTATTTTTACCATGCTAAATTTGCTGGCAGCGGTGGGATGGCTCGAGACAGTCTGGAGAACCTATTGAGTATGGAGAAATTGTTAGAACAGTTGCAGATCCTGAAAATCAAGCAAGCCACAATGGAAACCTTAGTTAATGGTAGTGGTCTATGCTTAGTGAACTCTACTAGTCCATTAGTTTTTATTAGGGAAATATATGAAAGGAATGGAAATGGTACAGACTATAAATCAGCAAACAAGTATATACAGCTTCTTGAATGGTAAACCAATGCAGTTTGGGAGGACAGATTTTTAAAAAAATTGCTAAGGTTAATGCTCTGAAGCATAAATGAAAGATTTATAAATTATAATTTCAGATATTCTATCAGGTTGAGGGAAAACTATAGCTGCTATATATATGTATATATATCGACTCACACATACAGACACATTAACATATATTTTGCATTTATGTGGGTAATAGCTTATTCTAAGAACAACTAATGACATTGTTTGAATCTCCTCAGGTGTTCTAATAGATTTGTATTTGGCATCGGTTAATATTGATTTTTGCAAATGAATCACTTCTCTTGCGAAACTGATAACGCCTTCTGTCACATTTGGAAAGTATTTCTCTGGAATATTTATTTCACTGATGTGTGGTAACTGTGACTTGTATGATAATCTACTTCGCCTGGCGATTTCTAATCTGCGAATAGAATGAAAGTTGGTAAGAATCTGGAATTAACATGTGCCCTCATTTGATTAGAGAACTTGGATTTTAGTTAGGGATTTCTTTTTTTTTTTTTTTTTTTTTTTTTTTTTTTTTATCCTTTAGCAGATCTTTAATCCCTACTACTTTTAAGGATAACTAAATAATTAAATGTCCATGAATTCTTCTAATTTGTATTCGTTATTATTAGCATTGTGACAAATTGTATTGAACATAATAAGTGATAAATGATATGTTCTTCAAAATGTATGTTCTATGACTGTTCTATTACGCAGCTCTTGCATGACGAATGTATTTTCAGAATTCGTTCTACAGAAAAATAAAATTTAAACTTTTTTTCTAGTTCTAGCCTATTAGTTGCTAAAAATAATAATCACTAAAATTCAAATATATTTTTGTGTAAATGCTCTAGCAGCCATAAATTTTAGTTTTTCACTAAGTAATAGGGCATTTTTTTTTCAATGTAGCGTCCAAAATATTTAAATATATATATATATATATGTGTGTGTTAACGACTGAAGAGGGTCTTACAAGTCATGGATGCATAGAATAGGGTGGCTACCTCTGCCTATTGTCACTTCTTGCACGATCACGGAAATCGGAACTTAGCATTTAAATATCCAATAGAAAGACAAGTAGTAAGTTAATATTTAAATGAAGCGTTGTTTAATGAGGATTACCTGCAAAATCAAGTTCCAAAAAAATGATATTTTCTTGCCAAACTGTGAAATTTTCTATTTTAGGTACTTACATTAGGTATAAAAAGTTATTTACTCATAACTTACCAAAAAATAAATACACACATACTAATTATGACACAAAAAATAACCATTTATGTATGAATTAGTATTTATATCAGTAGGCTTACGAATACCATATAAAAATTTATTTTTAGCACTTTGGCATGCACTTCTTGTAACTTCTTGGAACAATTTCTCTTGTATCCAACTTATGTTTTTTTTAAAAACCTAGATATCGATTTCCCACAGCCCATTGTACCTCAATGGCGAAGTGGATGTCAAAGTGGAAAACTACAGAAAATGTGTCAGAAAAAAAGTCTTGTTTTTTTACCAATGCGTGCCAGACTGTGGGTTGAAGGAGGTTGGCTTTCTACTGCCCGTTCGGAGGGCTCTTGCTGCTTGCTGAAATAAAATCCAGGGAAAGATCATTTGAAGTAGCTCGGGTGAAAGTTATTTGTTCCAGGCGGGCCTCGACGCTGACGGCTAGCTGACTAATTGGTTTCTATACTTAAATTTAAATTTCTGTGTGTTTGCCATATATATATATATATATATATATATATATATATATAGAGAGAGAGAGAGAGCATTGTATGTGTGAGAATGAGTAATG
>KZ807033.1:356323-381849 GCA_000696205.2 Oncopeltus fasciatus
AGAGAGAGAGAGAGAGAGAGAGAGAGAGAGAGAGAGAGAGAAAGAGGGAGAGAGAATTTTCTGATGTACCATAGACTAGAAATTCGGAAACCGGTAATTAAATATTTTATTTCATTCATCCGTATTTTTCGTATTAAAAAAATTATTTAAAAATGTAACCAAAAGAAGTTAAAATGCCGTAGAACTCGCTCTTTGCTTTTGTTCGTTCTAGATTCAGCCTTTGCAGCCATACTTTTTAGCATCCTTGCCCCTTCGGCTTGGGAATTCTTTCTTATTTAGTTCATCATAGACATCTGAGAAATCCGCTCAAGATGAGAGCTCCTATGTGCCTTTGGGCGTTTTACGGGGCGGCACCTGAATATTTAGGTATGCAGTAATATAAAGGAGACGAAGTAAAAGAGAGTTTTATGTCTCATAGCCTACACATTAATCCCTCATTATTTATTCAAGGCATGCAGGTAGTATTGAGACGTGGATGTGGTATTGTAATGGCAATATTTATTCAGTTCGTGGGTGTCAACTTTCGATTTCGTTCTGATTACTCCTGCATGTAGTGTGTGTGCATAATTTCTTTTTGTATATTATAATTTGTGTAGTGTACATAATATTCATTCATTACACTGAAATCGGTGTGTAAAAAATAAAAATACATTATTTTCTTTCATCTCGCTCCAATATGTATGCTACTACATATTAATTGTAAATGAACAATTTAAATGAGTTATTTTCCGTTAGTATAGGAGGTGTCATTGCACTTAATTCCATTGTAATAATGCATACATCTGCTTTATTGTTAAACTACATCTTGTCGAACAACAGTAGATTAATTTTAATATTAAAATTATTTAAAAGTCATTTTAAATTATTCTATAGTATAGAGTTATGCGTTTTTTTTTCTCACAACAATTCAGCAATTTAGTTTGATATATCTGTGAAAGTGTTTTTTTTTAATCAAGTATTAATTTATTCATATGTGGAATTATGTTTCTTGTATTAGTGCTGACATGTGTTTTACCTGCTATTAATATTTTTGCCTTTTTAAATAATTAAATATGCAAGTAAGTAGTTATAATATAAAATGGAGGATAATTGAACTCGCATGCACAATTATGTACAATAAACGATCAAAACCATAATTCTAGAATTTACCATCCAAAAGAAGTCCAAAATTTAAAACAAAAAATCTCTTTTTAATTGTTTGTATTATTTGTTAATATTATTATTATTGATTAAATCATATTGTTACTGTTGACATTATTAACTGAGCTTATATTTCACTGTGGTAACAGCAATATATGTCAAATGTGTTTTTAACGTAGTATTAACATTTTTTACGAGGAGCGTTTATTACGAAATATTAGATGTTACAGAATGTAACAAGGTGTGTTTCGTTATAAAAATTGTTGCTTCATTTCGTTAACAGCTGAAATCTGGGAGGAGGGGGGAAGGGTCAGAGGATCATCAAATTTAAATTAAATTTGGGCACATCTAGTGTTTTAAAAAAATATATAGTTTTAACGGAAAAGTACATTTTTTGCTCTCGCAGGGTATAGTGTTCTTTTATCTCAATGAATTCTCAGGTTTGTAAGATCAAATTTTTTGTTTTTATGTTTAATGAAACAAAGGAAATTGTTTTATTTCAAGAAGTTGAAGTGGGAATAATGTTTCTTGATTTTTAATTAAAAAA
This sequence comes from Oncopeltus fasciatus, assembly GCA_000696205.2. Classification (NCBI taxonomy): domain Eukaryota; kingdom Metazoa; phylum Arthropoda; class Insecta; order Hemiptera; family Lygaeidae; genus Oncopeltus; species Oncopeltus fasciatus. The sequence continues at coordinate 358,011 of KZ807033.1, forward strand.
AAAAAAAACTATTGTAATCGACCTGAAAAATAAAAACCACACCTCACTCAGAATTGTTTTTCTATGTTTCAAGACATTTAGGGTTAAAAAATCGAACGGATCAAAAATTTTCTTGGAAACACTAAAAATGAAATTTGGGGAAAGTGTTTTCCTTATTATTATTTATTATTATTATTTAGTTTTGCATTAGTGTGGTATTTGAAGATTTATTGAATTCCAAGTAGGGATAAGTGGTGAGAGCGGAGAGTATATAGATATAGATGTGTGTGTGTATGCTATTTGTTGAATTACGTGTCCCAAGAGCCGCAGAATGCGACATGGCGTCTGGGATGTCGTCCTACCTCTGTGGTCTCCAGCTCCCTCTGCAAGCGGCCTCTTGACTTTGTCAATTCCACGCCTCCCCCGACCCCTTGAATCCCATGATGTACGAAATCCGGTGGTTATCTGCAATCAAGGCTATCACATAACCTTGTCATATCTCTAAGGCAATACTGTATCTGGGAAAGTCATATTTCGGATCTCTAAATATCTCAAGAATCTGTTCTTCCACTAATCTATTGTATAGAAAAAAAATTGTTTTCTCTTTGTTCTTAAAATAAGAGGATTTTCCCAAAATTCCTTCGAAATCTCTCTGATTAAACGCAATTGTGAATGAATCACAGAGACTAATTTTGTTGTGTCATATCATCACTGTCTATGTAGGGAGGGTTCAGAAACCAATAAGTGCATGATAGGAGACACAAAAGCGAAATAATTATGCTATTTAGAAAGACAGTTATCACCTTGCTATGCATTATGCTATGCGCACACTGATTTCCCAATAAGAATTTTGGAAATAATAGATGTTCTAGGCGGTATAGCAGAATAGTTCCGACTCTGCTATACATGTACACTGTGGTCTGTAGCTGCCTCATATCTGGGCAGTCAACTGAAAATTATAACGACGTAAAGACAGTTACCATAAGCCATTTTCACTGGTCTGATTGTCTTCACCATAATCACATAGTCAATTTACAAGTGGTATATACTAAGTCATTATTCCATTTTTTATTAACCATCGATGAAAAATAATTAATTGTTTCTACGTACCAGAACACTCCAGTCCTGCTTTAAAATGCTTTTAGTTTAATTTTCCCATGTTTCTGTTGCCATAAATAAATGGCATTTTAATGAGTTTACTTGTCGCTGCTGAAATTATTTAATCTGAAATGATGCTGATTTTGTGTGTTTCACTTGGCGGCCGACGATATATACGGTCTAGGAAAATGTACAATCCTGGCGTGATTTTATCGACAAATAAAAGCTTGCCCAGGCCCAAAGGTGTTTAGAATAGGGTGTCTTTCTATAGATAACCCCTCCTTTTATGACCCTGAGTAATTGAATGAGAGGTTAAAAAAATTAAGACTCTGATCTACGGTCGTGGTAGGATTTAAGATAAAATAATTCGACATCAACTCGTTGATTTGTTTGTTGAAATCCTGCGAAATATTTGAAGTACATCCATGTTGTTATATTATGTTTGTATGCTGTGTACAAAATTATTTTGTCACGTAAATTAATTATTTTAATTAATGGACCAAATAATGCCAATTAATTAATTAATATTTTAACACAGCAAATGATGGCTCTATGGCTCTTATTATATTATTATGTTTAAATTCAATCTAAAAGAGTATGCAAAAATAGTAAAATTGTATTTATATCACTAATCGTGTTAGGAAATCAGTTCAGCAAAGGATTTTTATATCTTTTAGATCATTAAAATGATCTCCAAATTTGTTTACGTGAAATTTTAAAATTGAGTATTACAGTAGTGGGTGAGCTACTGAGTAGGATAGCTATTCTCAATCATGACAAAACCTTGAAGAGCTTTAGCCCTTTCACGTATGAATTATGATTATACAAAGACTGCTGAAGGTAATGGAATGTTAGGCCGACTCTCAGTCTCAGTGGCACTACATCATGTGGAAGTGTCGATGGCACGGCGGAAGGGACAACCGGAACCTGGAAAACGAGCGGTGTGAAAACAATCAACCCCCAGAAAGTGAAACCAATGATATTTACGAAGCACTAAATAACTGTGGGAGCCAGCTGTTGGGGACTTTCTCGGGGAGGAGGCCAAGGTCACGTGCCCGACCAGTCAGCTGACTCTTATCACAGAGCACCCGCCCTTATCTCTCCTGTCACTCTCACTGGGGGGACGAGTTCATAACCTTTTTCTTGGGATAAGTAAATAAATTTGAACTTTTCAACTAAGTTTAAAACTTCAGATACGTGCTTTGTCCATTTATTTAGTCATTAATATTTGTTCTATAAGAGCCAGCACAAATGAAAAAAAAAAAAAAAAAAAAGAAATTGATTAAAAAAGGTATTGTAGACTATCATAATATTAAATACTTAAACAACTCATTAGCATTTAGTTTCATGAACTATGGTAATTAGTATTTTGCCATGTGACTAATTTACCAGTTTATTTACAATTATAAATCCGCGGCTTTTTAAGCATTTCTTCAGCATGACCTCTCATAGGACAGCGTTTGATTGCTGGATCTAACAGGTGTTGCAGGTTTCTTACCACCACATCACTTTTATCTGCCGTAATTTGTCCCTTCAATGGCCTGCCTTGCCAGTCACTCCCTGTCACATTCATTATCCCTGGATGTTGCTAACCGGAACGTTGTCTTTAACGAATAAATTCGCTCTCATGAACGTGAGGATCATGTAAGGAGGGGCTGTCTTAGGTCACCATGCGTGAGTTTAGGGGAGGTCACCCTGTCCTGTGGGAATCTACTGTTTAACTCTATTTTGTGTTGCACATGTGCTCTTGATGGCTCGCTTCCAAATTGGAATCATGTTTACAGATGTTACTTTTAATAACATCTTTATTGACAAAGTTATATAATAGAAGATATTTAAAAATATAACTATTAATATTGAGACTCTCTTTCTTCAATATTCGGCTGCCTTAAACTTAGCCTTAGTATTCTTAGATTTTTCCATTTTGTTATATGAATCTTATAATATTATATTATTGATTTAATCTTACTGTTTTTGTAATTGTTTTGACTAGTATTCAGACTAATTGCAGACGTATGATATCTGCTAGGTTTGTGGATATCTTGCATGACGTACTTAGGACAATTAGATGTGGTATGACATGCCACCATAAATTATCTACTCAGCAGCTATATTTATAATATATTTAAAATAGGTCATTACAATATTTAATTGAGTAAATTTTTTATCTGCATTTTTATGGGAATGCGCTTTTAGAGTTTATGAGGAACGTATAGGAGATGACTTTAATAATATTTCATCCGTAATCGTTAGAGCTTTGATGGTCTGACACTGTGTAGAAAAGCATGTTTGTTTTGTTTCTGTTGAGCAGATGCTATTGCCTAATTTTATTATCCACAGGCAAATGTAATCCTATAATACAAATGATATTGCAAAAAAGCAAGTCTGCAAATAACACACCCTTCCCTGACAGAGAGTATACCAGTGACTGAAGTGGCTCTAATATATAAAGATGCTTTAGAAAAGGTTCATGGAAATTATTTCCCATTTAATATATAATCAAACATACACTTTCATTTCACATTTCTACTACAATTTCACCAGTGAGTACTTTACTTGGTACAAAGTAAACAAATGCCATTACACTGCACAACGAAAAGGAGTTTGACATCTTCTCTGTCGTTCTTTTAAAATTGACGAATGACTAACAACCGTATTTTTTGATATACTTTGTTTATTTCTCTACTCTTTGGGGTGTTTTATTCATTGTAAACAATATAAAAAGTTCAGCGCACTTTTCATTCGTCTTCTAAAAATTGCATTATCTTGCAGAAGGGCAATCTTGGAGCGGCAGTAGCCGGTCGGACGCCAATTTCTAATGGGAGAATTAATGAAATATGAGCTGACGGATTGGCGGGAATCAGTGACAGGTCCCCGGGGCTTTAATCAGCGTTCCTCTTCCCGCCAATAAATCAGGCCTGCCTCGATAAGGAGTAGGCAGTGGCCTTGGTGGAGGGGGAACAGCGCGTCCTTCCAAGGCAAGCCCGCTCACTGATAAGCAGTGATAAGCCGCGGAGGGCTCGTCTGCTATTCCTATCTGATTTCTTTCTATTGGCATTCAGGGAGTAGATCCATCTTACTTTCACCTTCATTTTCATCCCTCCATCCATTCTTCAAGTAAATATTGTATGCCTCTAGAGCAAGATTCTATTGCTTCTTTTGGTAGAAAAAGCATTTTTAGTTGAACTTTATTATATGATCTGTTTAAGAAAATAATTAATTGAATAATGAAATCTAATTTAATTTTATTAAAATTCACACAGTAACATATCGTTATTTTTATACTGTAAATAGTCCTTTGTCAAAATCAGTACTATTCACAATACTGATCAATTAATGATAATTGATAATGATCAATATATTCATTGTAAGCCCTCTTTTAAATAACCTGCAATAGCTTTAGTTTATTTGTTAATTTACATCTTAACATAGCATAACATTATTTTTTTTCTTAGGTATGAAATATAAACTTAATTCATAAATAGCTGAAAATTGATTATATTTATTGAAGTTCCTCTCATGTTAGATTTTGGCTTATTATTAGTTCATTCGTGTGCAATAAATTAATATCAATTTAGTTTAAACATAAATCTAAGAATTTAACTGGCTAACCGTACTCTTGCCACAGGCAGTTGCAGATTAGTTCCTTAATCCTGAATAAATTCTTCGANATATATATTAGGATTCCACTACTAGTGTCAAAGTTTAACTTGCAGGCCAAACAGTTCCTTGTTTGGCGGAAATGGTTCATGTTGCAAGAATATACCACGAGGAGCATAGTGCACATGTTATATTGTTGTGTCCTTAGCTTGAGAAAAATATCTTGCTAGAAATACCAATGTCAGGAATTTTAAATAGAAAATTATACGGTATTAAGTATATTCTATCCTGATATCGCATCTGATCAAGAGGTATCACGTGTCAGGAGCACACTCCAGGTGAAAATGGACGCCAGCGAAAGGATGTGAGATGGGTTCTCCTAGAAGAGTGGGAGAGAGGATCGGGAATAAGTGGGAGATTGGGAAGAGTATGGAGGGAAAGAGAACCGATGACCGGCTCCACTTATGCGAGATGGACTCCCGCTACCCAACCTTGCGGTGTCGCTTACGTGACGTCGGCTGGACTCGTGACTGAGCTTTCTGCGCTGATCCGCAACTCACCGGAGTACGTGAACCACTCAGAACGAGCGCCGACTGGAAATGTCGGCAATCGGCCCTTATATAACACAGAAATATCTTTCCCATTTCTCGAGGATTCCAATATACGCACCGACTTGCCTAAAGTAAAGCAACATTTACATCCTTTTGTGCAATTGTATGTAATGGATAGGAGAGGAATTAGCTATCTAAGTGACTAGCCGATTACCAGCCTTTATCCTGAAGTGGACATGCAATCTAATGTGCTAGAAATGGCGAAGAGCTTGGTGGTTATCACCATCACTGAACGTTGTACCAAATTAATGGTATAAAAATAGAAATTAATCTCTGTGAACGAGCAAATTCCTATGCTAAAAAATATTATAAGAATTGTAAACATAAACTAATCTGCTGCTTACAACAAAAAAAAAAAAATAAATCGTCTTAATTTTAAAAAATTTCAACAGATCTTCACCGAGGGAACCCAAATTTAAAATCCATTCAATTTTATATATACATAGATAGCGGTACACGCCCTAGAGTTCGCAATTTTTAATATTATGGAAACAAATTAGTCCTAGGAAAAGGGAAGCTTAGAAGAAGAGCAAAATTAATAATCTTTGTTATTAGGAAGGAAAAAAAATGTAGAGACTAAAATAGTTGTAAAATTAAATTATATTTTTTATAACAATAGAAAAAACTCATGTGAAGAAATAACTTCTTGAAGGATTCTTATTTTTTCAGAAACATTAAATTTTCTTGTTATTGTGATATGAAGGCTCCTATAAAATGTTTATGGGCTTTTCACGTGGTTGGTTGCATGCCACTTTAAATTTTGAAGAATCCTTTCCCTTTTTAATACAAGTGTTAATCATTGCTCATTCACCTTGAATAAATAATTATATTAATAAAAAGGTGTAACAACATACAATGCCCTTGGATAGCCTGACTTCTCTTTACTTATAGTAGTTCGGGAGTGGACACAAGATTTCGTTCTTCCTTTCGGTCACTCCTACCAACCCTTACCCCGAAAGTTATATCCCCGTGAAACCTCAGTAAATACTGCACATAAAGCTGAGGGGATATTACTTCAGATTTTATGACGCTTGAGCATTCTTATATCGTGTAACTACCATCTGAAAGTATTACCGATAAAGCTTATGAAGATGGGGTAGTAAGAGTCCTTATCCACATATAATTGTTTGTAATGCTCACCCTTTAAACCTTTACACGAATCGCCTTTCATGGGTTTGCAATCCAGCGAGAGAAGTCCTCGAGGAAGGCCAACTGGTTAATCCTTTCGCACGAGTCAAAACACGTCTGCAGACCTTGGTTAGTCACGTGGGGTTGCCGTACATCCACGCCCGCTCGCACGCCACTTATATAAGCCGCATTCCGCATCGCATGACGTCAAATCTCCAACTGGTATCCTTAGATACGAATCAAGTACTGCTGAAGTTTGTGACGGTGAACATTTGTTGACAGTTGATTCAAGAATACTGTTCGCGAATAGTTGTTGTGATATTATTTAATCATATATTCTAAAGAGAACATAATATATAATTTCAGCGATTAAATACGAGCAAAGTTAAGACTTTCTCTATTTGAAAATAATCTGAAAGTTGCAAACCTCAACTGCGAGGTCTTTCTCGGAGAATTAATTTCTGCTCTTTGAGAGTTATCTGAATTGTGTATAACAATACTTGAGGTTTCTCATCGTTACTGTTTCTGATAAGAAACATAAGCTCCTGCCATTTAGAGGTCTTATTAACAAGTTGTATTCTAGTAAGAATTAGATGTATAAAATCTATTGAATGTGTCAAAATCTCATCTTTAGAAATGAAATTGTTTTAAGTTTATAGGTCATGATTTATCTCTCATAAATATAAATAATAATAAATATTTTCTTCATAGTAATTATTTTATATTATTAACATTCGCTATAGGAAGACCTACAACACATACCTAGAGCGCCTCCGCCCAGGAAAACTAAGAAGGTTTCCAAAAATATTTCTTTTTACGTTTATTCTGAAGGCACAAAAATATAATTTAATGTTTACTGGATATGATAATTAAATAAATAGTATAAATAAAATATAAAAGAAAGTGAAAACTTAATTAATCATGTGTAAATCAGAAATGTAAACAATGAGATTAGCAAAGTTAGGGATTTTTGAAAAAGGATGTAGTTTATAACAAAAAAACAATTTACTTGAGTGATAGATATTTCAGTTTTTCTAAGAATTCTTGTCCTTGACAGAAGGAGTGCTTCTAATTTTCGAAATTTCATCCACTAATACATAAAGCAGAATAAAAGCCGGTAAATAATCATTATACAAATACAATCCGTTATGTGCAACAGTTAAGGTTAGGGGATCTCTGGAGAAATACAAGATTGTCTAGTGCCATTGATGTTGGGAATAGAGTTGTTGAACTGCAAGTGATCCTAGTTTAAAAATTTGTTGATTCTAAAACATTTATAACTATTGGTACACTGCCTCAGACAATCGAATATAAACTTCTAAAGGTACTTTAAAGTATATCGCTGAAAGTTTATTTAAACAATGCGGTACGAGCTTATTCCATAAAAGGCCCTCTCTCTGGTAAGTACACCACCCAGAGTGTTTTATCGAAGCCACACATCACCGTTGCAAGTTTACTGTCGCCCTTTCTTGTAGAAGGTGACTGAAGAGCGATAATCTCCCGTGCGCTAATCTAAAGCACCACCTCTGAGTGCTTTCGCCCGATCGCTGGGCCGTATATTAGAAGTAAAGTAGCCGAGAAAGTTGACTATTTGCATCATGCGAATCCTATTTGTACTGTGCATTCCAGAACACCTTTCATCTCCACCAAGTCTATCCTTCATAGAGCTCCTCTCTCTCTCTCTCTCTCAAGGCTTAAACAGCTGGCATAAAGCACTCAGACACACACATACACACGACGGTAAGCACATGGGTAATGAAGGAGGGATATCGCGCCCGGAGAGGGCTGACATAAAACATCTCTCGAGTTGCACGCATTAACATAAACACTAGTCATCGCCCGCTGGCATTTACTTCGAACAGAATGACTTGTTGCTTTCTTGTTAGTGACCTCGAATCTCCTTTAATGAAAGGACTTCTTCAGCCTGAGAGGCCATCACTTCTCTCTCTCTCTCTCTCATATATATATATATATACACACACTTTGTAAAGACATGTAGGTATACGTAGTCTTTGATAANATATATATATATATATATATATATATATATATATATATATATATTTAAATTTATATTTCCAGAAAAGAATTCGCCTCGTATGTCACCTATGTACGTACGTTTTGCCAAACCTCAGAAAAGTGCATATAAAGTATATATAGAAAATGAAGTACTCGCGGCTGCGATGTATAGTAATCAAGAATTGGTGGGATAAAGAGTGCAGCACACACACACAAAAAAAAAATCACAGTTTTTTCATAATTTTTTTGCTAAGTTTCTTCCGTTTCTTTCTCATGTTCCATTTATGACGTCCTTGCAATGTTTTTACAAGGTTTACTGTTTATCTCACCCTACACAGATAGACACAACTACTTTTTGAGTTTCCTCAAGTGCTAGTTCTGTGGCCAGACGAATATATTCTGTTACAGTGCTGTTGCTAGCTTATGTGAGGTTTTTATATTTGTCAGAAGGTGACGTGTACGTACTAGTAGATTTCTCATACAGAGATGCGAAGTTGGCAGGAACCAATTACAATTTTTGAATGGTAAAAATCAGTATTCCACTAAAACCTAACATATATTGCTTCATATTATTTGCATAAACTAAATACGATGTAAAACCCTATCATGAAAAATTAAATTATTTCAACGGAATCAAAAAAAAGTTTCAGTAGTTGCCAAGAAATTTCATGTACTGTGTATGGCAGAGAGATTTATTTTTTTAAATTTAATTTTTGGATTCTATGTGTCTTAAGCATAAAAAATTAATTTTTTTTTTTTTGACTAGGGAGTGCTCATTTTGACTTATTATGTCTATGCTAACAGTGTATTTTCTAGGAAAATAAATTAAATTTGACCCAAATTTTATTGGATATCACTTACATTTATTGGACTAATATGTCTTATAATATAAGTAAAATAGACGAGAAGAAAAAAAAATGTTGTTTTTCTCATAAGCTTTTTTTCTTTACTTTTTCAATTACTTTCACTTAACCCAGATCTTCGATATTAATTAGCTTTTTATTTATTTAATCTCCGTTTAAAAATTTTAACTTTCAGCTTTTATTTCTCGTTACAAGCTTTCCTAGGACGGGACTCTAACCCGCAGTGCTAAGATTTAGAAATACGACTGGACCATTCCGCTAACCGGGTGTCTATAACGGTACATATTTACCAAGGAACTTCACCATCTTAAGGAATATTTTTCAGTTCGGTGTGACAAAATTTTTCAAAAATTTTAATTTTAAATTAATGTAAAATGCTGAAATAAATTCATTGTATCAATTCACATTGTTATATTAAAATATATAAAATAAAATAGGAATTCAGTTTTTCTGGCTTTCCATTTGGAACATTGGAAATAAATGAAATTAAAGCGTTGTTATATAAATTTAACTAGTGCAATTTAATTTAATTGGGATAAATATGACAAAGAAATATATTATTCAGTTTTTTCAAACAATGCCAGTTTGTTCACTGAATATAATCTTTATCCTGAATAAGAGTATTATAGACCTCCTAATAAATATATTAAATAAAGTAATAATTAAAATAGATTTTATTTGGAAGGCAGCTTGCTTGTAAATAAAATGTAATTAACTTTCTAATATTTTTTTAAGGATATTAATCATTCTTTGCGCCGACAAGCTACCGCTATAAAACCAGTAATCTGGGATGGTGTATGTTATCCAATAACTTTATATTTCTTAAAATGTTAGATAATAATTATTTATTGCTTGTATAAATGCGATAATGTTTTCAAATGTTCCTGAATGTTTTTATGGTGATCAATCTTTTATCTCCTGTGTATCTCTGACGCTATTTTCTTTCTTACATTTCACTTAATTACATAAAAATAACAGAATATAATAAATAAATAAAAGTTTATAAAAAAAAATTACATAAAATAGGAATTCTGCTACCCACGTAGATGATCTCAGTAAATCTACTTAACTTTCTCTCCATACATTTGGCTAAGTCAATATCTATTGATTATTCAGGAACATTTATAGTTTTCTCATTTTCGCTGCAGTAAATTCTCAATAGGCCATAAAATCTACGATCTAATTGAGAGAAAAATGTTGAGGATATTTATTTGACTTCCCGTAGACCTATAAAATCAGACAGTATAAAAGATGAACTTTTCGCAGTTTTATTCCATCTAGATGGCTAGGGATATTCTGAGTTATAAAAAAATTATTTAAACACGAGTCTTGAATATTTTGTTGATAATATAATTGGCAGACAATACTGCAGAAAATTGTAAGAGAAACTAATAGTTAAAGCTAATAAATTTACTATAGTAATTCTGATTAATGGTTCATAAATATATATATTTTGTTATTTTAACGTCCAGCCGTCTTTCTGCCACGACGGTATTCGAACTCGTGGCTTCAACTATTCAACTGACAGATTCTCTGTCACTGCGAAATGTGATATCTCTTGGGCATTCCGGCCTGAAGATGAAAGATTGTAGACTGGTAGGGAATGAGTGTTTTAAAAGAGACTTATAATAATTTTTTTTTCTTCTATAGTTTTTATACTTGGAGCAGAAAATTATGTTGAAAACGGATACTAAAAATCGGACCAGAAGAAATCATTCTTCATCTACTATTACATAGTGTCTAAAGAAAATGATAAAGAAAAAATGTTATTGATGTCGTAACTTGTTCGTATACAGCATGGAGAATTGGGCTGCTGCAAGGGAACTGCTTATGTCAGTCTGCCCTTGGGTTCCTAGTAACCCTCCCAGGGTTTTAACTCTCACCCTCTTGGATTGACAGCTGAAAAATAACCTTAAGGGTTGTGAGGGTGGGGGAGGGTGAAGTACTCGTTCTGTTTCCGCAAAGAATCCCCCATTTTGTAACAATAGCCTCTTTATGTCGTTTGCAATGCCTTGCTCTTTAATTCAGAGTTATCTCTGACAGGGAAGAGCGTTATGGTTCGTAACGTGTGCTTGTTTGCCTAAATATTTTAGGTAGATTTTAAGTATCATGTTTTCAGTATTCCGGAAAATGCATTCCAGTTTCTAGCCTCAAATCATAGACAGGTCCCAGTTCAGAGAGGCATCGTAGAAGGATTGCTCCGACTGTATCTGTGATCTTCAGCTGACGTCTTCTTCCGGAGGCCTTACCTGGCACACTCTTCCTGGACTTCTTCTCCGGTGTGGTTACAGCTTCCTTTCTTCCTGCATCCCTTGGTTACCTTTCCATAAGTCGCCTACCTCAACCGTTCCCGCAAAGGCCTATTCCAAAACTCCATCATTTAACTGCTTTTTTCTTTCGTATTTTCCATCCTTATACCTCTGTCTTCTTGACAAAGATATAAGGATGGAAAATTATTTATATATATACATATATAAATAAGAAAACAAAATTATTTTTATTAGGGACAAATACTAATGCTATAGTTCACTGTTTTTATTTTATTAGTAATATTTTACTCTGTCCATTCTTTTGTGGGATTTTCGCTAACATCTATCCATTTTCACTATTTATCTCGTTTTCCAGAATACGTGTGGATAGTGCTCACTAAAGTGGTGGTTTTATATCTTAATATCCTTGAAATTTTCAAAAACTGCATTTCCTTAAATATTTAGCATCTGGTATTTGACCTGCTTATTACGTTGACCAAAGCTGCTAAAGAGCCCCGTCTATTTAGGTAGAGCCGAAAATACCAAACAGGATTTTACTTTTACATATGTCCAAGTCCTGAAAATGTTTCTTAGGCCCGTTTTATACGAAGCCATTTCTGGAAACGTGTTCATAATCATCTGTATACCATCTCAAATATCTTCGTTTACTCAGATTATTTTTATTTCCTTTTTCTTCTTGCGGAAAAGAAGGTCTTCAGTATGGTGATGAATAGCCAAAGTTTCCTTTCATACTTATTTCTTCCTAATTCCTTCCGGGTGCAGGTCTTTCATCACCAAGCCTCTTCTACGTCTCAAGAGACATCCACTCTGGTGGCATCAAAGAATATTTTTTCGAAGGACCCTTGGATTTAATGATTTAAAAAATATATATATGTAAAAGGATTTTTAATAATCATCTTCGATTTTTCAATACCTCAGATTCTTCCTCCTATAAATTAGTTTTTATTAATGAAATATTTCATGCTGCACTTAAATACGAAATGAAAAGATAGATTCTTTATTGTGAAAAATAGAACCGAGCGTAATTTTTATTTGAGAATAATATAATTTAACGCACATTAGTTTTGATGGAAGATTGGAAGTCGGGGTTTATTTCAACTGAAAATTTTTATTTTACTGTTAATAAGCCAAATTTGTTGTTCTCTTTAATGTAATACAGCGTTTCGCTTTGAAATGCAGAAGGAAAGCCTGAGTATACTATCGACTGAAATTGAACTAATGGAGGATTGGAATGACTTGAAATGCCAACTGTAAGCGAATACTCGCGAGCAGCATCTTGGTTGAGTATTGCTTAATTTCGCTATTATATGAGGTGAATTCCATTTTACCATATAGCTTAGAGTAATGAATGTTGATTAGTTTATTCATGAAAGATATTTTAGTTAAAAATATTCTTACTGAGGAATTCGCATAGTTTAGATTTATATTTTAATAATATAAATTGAGTTTCATTTAATAGATTTTCGCTTATTCAGGATTTTAACTGAGAAATCTCTGTGTAACCCTGCACCCCATCACTAAGAATTGGAAAACATGTGTAATACGTAATGAGAAAGTTATTCTTTAGAGATATTGATAAATTAGGTTATGACATCATGTATTTCCTGTTCTTCTATATGCCGCTCTGATGTTGATATGCCTCTGACAGGATAATTGTCCAAGCCGAGAGGGAGGATAAACGTTTCCTGCGGGGAATATTTGGCGGATGATCAAATCGTAACAGTCCCAAAAAAAGACAAGAAGGGATGAGATGGTTGAGCGGTGTTGGCGGCGGCGAGTCGTGTGTGCAGTCAGGTTAATGACAGGGGGGAGGTTTCGGCGCGCGTGCGATCCCAGAGGTTTGATTGCCGCCGTCGCTACCTGAACCTTGGGAAGGAGCCACTCCTGTTTCCACTCTGCAGCATCTCTCTCTACTGGGCAGATCTCTTCAAGTTCTGCAAACACGTGTGGGAGGTCGTTCCGACGAGTTCCTCAAGTCTCGGAATCCTTTATGAGTCTCCAACAACACTCCTCCTGCGAACCTTCCTGAGATCTCTTCCTGCCAAGTCTTCCTGAAAATTACACCTGGCTAAGCTTACACTTTGATGACTTTACAATATATCTATCCTTCCGAACTTCTTCTTCTTCTCCTTTTCCTCTACTAAATAAATATATTCATTATTTATATAAATAAGCTAAATTAATTTTAATTTATGGCAATTAGTCTAATTATTTTCTTGGAGTAGCAGAATAGTTTATTTTTCTTTTTTTTTATTTATGTTTCTTTCTGATTTCTGAAAAAAAAAAGAAAAAAAAAAGGCCTGTCCTGGCCGTGAAAGTCATTGCGCAAGGCTTGGAAGACCCGAACGAAACTCTGACTTAGCCAAGTTAAATTTATGCAAAATGATACATATAATGGCAACAACATATAATAGCCTTCTTTCTTAATCGCTATTTAATCACTTAAAAAGAAAATACCTGTGAAATAAAATAACACTTGGACGTGTTCAACGATTCTGCTAGCATGTGGCTTTTAAGTGAAAAAAAAAAGCTACAATTTTTATTGTGATGAATGATTAGGTGTAGGAGACTACCTGAAATGTCAAGTATAAAATTTGCTTTTGATGCAAGCAATATTAAAAATAATATAATCCATAAGCGGATGGTCACCTGATATTAATGGTTAAAATACAAAGATACATGAACTCCGATGCTGGGAATTGGCTTAGTTATTTACTGTGTGACTCACTCTTTTTTTAATTTATATTTTTTAAATTATAAATAAGGTATTTATTAAGCTTTTATTTATTTATTACATTCTGTTAAATAAAAACATTTTGTAATTTGATCACCACAATGAAGTAAAAATTACATTCAATGTCAATCACATGAGGAGAGAAGGTGACCAATGAATGGGATGCATTGGATACTTGATAGAGAGCATTTGCAATTATTCTCAGGGTTTTGGATTGAAAGGACTGGATTCTTTGGATGTTGGAAGGCTTGGCGGCACCCCATATTTCTTCTCCATAAGTCCAGATTGGTCGTAATAAGGTTTTGTAGAGCGTCAGTTTGTTTTCAATCGTAATATTGGAGTTCTTGTTAATGAGTCTGTATAGAAGTCCATATCGTTGATTGGATTATTGTCTTTTAATTTTAGTATGTTCTCCCCATGTAAGTCGTGAGTCAAGATGGAACCCAAGGTAAAAAGAATTTGAATGTGGTAAAGGAATATTTTTAAGTTTCACAATTTCAGGGAAGTATTTTTTCCGCAGTTGGAAATTAACTTAACGCTTAGTTCTTCATTAATTTTTATTCTCCATTTGCCACACCATTGTTTGATTTTTTCGACGTGATCTTGTTGGTTTTTAGAAGCAGTTTTAGAATCGGGATGGGAGGATATGATAGCTTTGTCGTCCGCAAGTAGAGCTAAGAGGGTATATGGATGGGTAGGGATGTCAGTAGTGTACAGGATAAATAGGATAGGTCCAAGCAAACTACATTGAGGAACTCCCGTTTCCACTTGGTAGAAATCGGAGTAATCTAATCCTTGCCGAACCCTAAAAAAACGATCGGATAAGTAAGACTTAAGGATAAGGTAAGTGTTACTAGGATTTACATACTGTTCCTATTATCTTTCAATTGGTAGAGGTATTGACGAAAGCCTCTTTATTTAGGCGATCTGTATGAAGATGGTCGAGTGAAAGTATCTGTTATGGACATTACGCGTATCGGAGACTCTCACTTGTTACGGGCCTGTTATAGTTATGAAGAGATCCGCTAGAAATCAGGTTGCCCCCCTGTAAAATCACCGTATTGATGGCGAAACCCTTGCTAGTTTTGCCTATAGTCTGAAAGCGAACGTGTAGCTCCATCATTAGAAAGTAAGTTCACGGAATAGGCAGTTTGTTGTGGACGTGAAGGTTGACCACCTCCCGACCGCCACTTATCATCAGCTGTTCCTCTTATCACTGATACCGATCTTTCGGAGAACATATGTGCTCTCAGTTTGTGGTTCCGTCACACACGGCGAAATAACGCTAGTGCTGCCAAGTGTCAAGTTTTGAAATTCCTAATCCCGTTCGTTATTCACCCGACAGGTACTCGCAGATTTCCCTCAATGAATGAGGCTGTCTATCTATTTGTCGCTCCGCGCCCTCAAGTACAAAATTATTAAAATGAAGGAACCGTTATAGTATTTCAGTTGTATGAACCGATGTATGAGTTCCTTAGTTATTTGATACAAAATAGAGGGGCTAGAGAAAAAAAAAACTGATAAAAGACACTTATTGAACTTCAGGTTAAAGTTTTAGGAATAACTCACATTATGGGAGATATTTAAGAATCTCTCAAATCTTACATTTTTAACTATGAATATTATCTTCCGTTCTGGTCTACATTGAGCCTACATTAGTCACATAAATATTTACCTTTATTTTTTTATATTTTGCTTGTAAGATCATATTAACGCTTGAAAATTGATACTGACTACTACATGCTTTGTTGTAATATTTCGTTAAATTAAATAAACCACTTACAATTAGGAAACTTAAGAGTAAATAAAGCTAATTTATCCAAAAATTTATGTATTTTAATAGAAGTAAATTTTTTTTCCTGCAAAATATTTTTACTCATTTATTTATTTTTATTACAAAAAACGCATTATAAGGAAGATATCAAATTTGGGAGGCTACGTGTCATCCCTTCTTCTTTCCTCCTGGTTAGCCTCGGGCCAGCCTCAGTGACTTTTCCATCCATAATCCTTTTCGGCTTTAGAAATCATATAAGATTTTTAAACACGTGCATATATATCTTGAATGAATCATCTGAAATCTGCTTAGATTACGCTGCTCCTCTTATTTATTTCTATACTTATTTCTTAGTTCAGATTGGAATAGTAGGATCTATGTTAATAAAGATATAAAAACCTTAGTTTTTTTTTAAATTCTTAAAATAACCTTATTGTAAAAGGGACATTAGACTTTCTACGGTTAGGAGCTATTGTCTTGTTCCCCATTGAATCCACAAAAACGATTGTTGCCGTTTTCCAACAATTCATAGACATTGACAGCAGTAGTGATAGACTTTCTAATTCCCAGGTGAACTATTTTAAAACTCTCATTTTCGAATTCTGACTTCGGTGTAGAATCATTCCCCTTTTTATTGTGGAGTCCCTCTTACATGTCAGTCAGTTAGCGAGGTGCTTGGAATGAAAGTTCATTCATGCATTAGAAAAATAAATCGTTTTCCACTGTAAAATGAATTTGTATCACACTTTAAATTAATTACTTTGCATTGGAATTTGAATTAGGATCTTGGGAAGAGGCTCGGGTGCAAAGCTAGAGATGTTCAAGACATTCAATTTTCATCCATCTCGGAAATAGCTCGGAAGTTATGAATCAACCTTATTTGAATTGCTACTCCTATTGGTTTGCATACAATTTTAGAAACTTACACTGAATTTAAGTGAGAATTCGCTTAATTGTCTGCAATTTTGGAATGCATTCTATATTTGGTCTGAGCTAAAGAACTTCTTCTTAATCTACTAAGGCCATTAGCACAATTAAAACGCTTAAAGTAATGGTGAGTTACTTCCCTAAGCTGTTTAAGCAATAGAACGCTTAAGATTTTTACAGAATTTTCAAATGGCCCATGGTATTTTGGTATCAGCCCTACCAATATGTCAGTCCATAGGAAATCCTGCTGCAGGTTGCTTCAGGAGAGGACAATGAGGTAGAATGTCTTCCTGTGTTTTGTTTGGTGAGCGCATACCGTTAGTGTCTCCTACGAGGTTATTTGCAATTCAACTTGATCAGACACCTACCCTGTACTCCATCATATGTGGGTTAATTTTTCATGAATATGGATGGATTTTACTTTTATTATAATGTTGATACATTTCTAGCACATGATCTATGTGGTCACTAGGAATAAGGAGGTATAACAATGGACCGAAAATGGGTATGGGAGCTGTTTCAGGAATGCTTAATGAGTAATCTGGACCTCTTATAGCTTGACGCCGCTCCGGAATACAGGTGCGACACCCAACCGTAAGGTGAAAAAGACTATTTTTTGACATAATTCTTGTTTATCCTATTTGATTTATTTGATAGGCTAATTAATTTTGTGAACTTTGCTAATGAGGTTTTCGCATGAAGACATTTCTCTCAATATTGTTTTTGATTCACTACTAGACCTCATAAATGATAATCACTAAAATATACCCACAGTCGAATAACTCCTGTTGTCTGACTCGAATTTCAGTCCTGAAGATGGCGTGCTTTGCAAGCCAAAACGGTGTTATTGTAGAATATAAATTCCTGTGAATTTTTTCGTGTCAGACTATTTCTGACCGAACCTCAAATATTGCCGTACAAATTTTATATTTTTTTAACATTACAAAAATCGCACATTAAGGACATTTATAAAGATAAATAAATAGTGATATTTATGATTACAAATTTGTGAGTTATTTAGGCCTCATACTTTTAAAAGTTGATGATGAGCTGATGATTACCCCCTGACAAACTTCAAGATTCTATAATTTTTTAAAAGTTTATCGTTACCGAAAATGAATGATGGAAAAAGTATTTTATATATTTATGGCCATTTCTAGTGAAAACTTTTGAAATGAATCAATTGTCAGATAAGGATATCAATGTATTTCACACAAACACATTGAACGCGTATTGACCAGCGGCATTTTTATTTTGTGTTAGGTCAATAAGAGCTGAGAAAATGCTTTACAAGTCGCCTTATGGCACCAGCGTGACTTGAAGGGATCCGATGAACCAGTGGGAAGAGCTGGTTAGAATCAGTTCTATTGTTGTCCATTGACTGGTATATTGTTGTGGTGTGCACATACGTTTCCCCCTTCACACCCTCAAGTGAAAGATGGCTGGTTAGGCCCAGTGTCCCGGACTGCTCTCTCTGCGCGGTGACGCCGGGTAGTGACGCGTTAACCTCACGCTTGGCTGCCCCACCTCTAATTACCTGTAGCCATAATACCTCTCTTCCCTGGTAATCTATCTCCTTGACTTACCCTTCTTCTTCCCTCTCCCCTCTCTCGCTCTCTCCCTGTCTATTTACAACTGTCGCACTCTATCATAGAACAACCTTTTCCCTAATCTTCCAGGCTCTTCTCAGCCAAAATTGTCCCCAGGTTCAATAGCCGCGGAAATCTTCCTTTTCTTCTTCGACTGCGCCAAATTTCACTTTATGTCACCAATGATAAACTTTTCATGACTGTAAACTGTAATCTATTGCATTTTCGGTATAGATTGTCTTCATTTCACAATATTATTGTGCCTTTATTTATTTATCAATAATATAAGATTTATTTTAATATTAATTAAATAAGTATATTATAATTTCTGACTAGAAATCAGTTGTATTCTTCATATTAAAATATTGGGTTGTGTTTTCAAGTTAAATTCCACTTAAAAATTTTTTTTGTTGGCTTTCGATTTTATCTTCCAGAGAATGGTGGTGTATAATGTCCCTTATTAACTGTACGCGAATACGCATTTTAAAATGGTTTAAAGAAGAGGTTTTTACTCCATCATGACTGAAGAACGTAGAGTGACTGTGATGGTTAAGACTTACTTAAACCATTCTGAATTATTTCGAATTTATGTGCCTCTCATAAATCCAATTTTCTGAGTTTGGGAACTTACAGCAAGCAAATTTGAGTTATTTTTAGGTTTATTTAGTTTATATATTTTAATTTTCTTACTTCCACTTCTGTGTTTTAGGAAATGAAAGAAAAACGTGAATTTGTCGTTTTAAACTTAATTCGAGAGTAAGAAAACCTACATTTAGCTCTTGTTCCCTACCATTATACGGATTTCGTTCCGATAATATTCAACTCTTCCAAAGGGTTTTACACAGATAGTCTAAATATCACCTCGATCAGATATACAGCCATCCTTGTCCCTACACCCTTCTACGGAGAACTGATGTTACTCGTACGCACATATCACCTGCTTCCAAAAGTATTTATAATAGGGAGAGAATTATCAGGAATTCCCTCTTGGTAGTTCCCAGAATTCCTGATAATTCCCTCTTCCTTAAACTTGATGGTAAACAAATTTACCTCCAGTATTTATAATGGTTTCCTGGAGCCTCCGATTATAAAAATCCACTGTTGTCTTTTTATTCGTTTTTTCTCGTTCACCGCACTTGAAGATGTGATGAATAACAATGAGTGGTTTTTGTTTTCATTATTAAAACTAACCCTAATTTAATATTTTTTTTCTTAATTACCTTAAATTTCTTTTATCCAGAGAGGATATTAGAAATTATAAATAAGCTTTTTCCTTCTTTCTCCTCTAACTTTCTTTAAAACTTTTATTCTTGCAGAACTTCTGAAACTTTATCCAATTAACTTTATTTTTTTCTTTCAGTCTCAACTTCATTTTTATATTAATGAAATATTTTGAACTATTGTCAGTTGTACAGTTCCAAGAAGTCACTATATTTTCCGTCTTTATGATGAGAAATAATAAAATGTAATTGAGATACTCAAGTTTGAGTTATTATGATTGTGAATTTATTTATTTTCAGTGTTTAGGTGAATTGTACAGAAAAAAATGTGTAATGATCAAATCTGATCTTCACCTCTCTGTGGAAGCCGTCTAGAGGAAGCTTGAACTAATTTTGTCCCACCTTCACTTTTAATGACAGCTGTAAGTCTTAGGGGACAATTATCGAATGTTCCTTAACGCCCAAAGACATGAATCCTGTCGCACCGCGGCCTTACTGTAGTTGGACAAGCACTCCTCTTCGATCTAATACAAGATGCGTGGAATTGGGAGAAGCCTACGGGTCTTTAACTTGATCCTCGCTAGTGGAGAAAATGCCCAGGACTCGGTCAATGCGTTTTGAAACAAACACTTTTAGGAGCCGAATTTGTTCTTGGCTGATGGTAATGAAGGGAAGGAGAACTACGTACACCGTGGGAACTAACTCATGACTGGGTTTTCCTCTGATTTTGCCTATACTTATTAGAAACTCCTTGACCATCTCCTCCAGGTGTGTTCCGTGGGAGTTACGCTGGTTGACTGATGTGTCCTCCACCAAGGAGGGGTGCATGCACAAGCACTGCTGCATCCTCTCCTGCGGACTCCAAGTGCAGGAGAGGCCCCGGGGGCGGAAGAGTGGTCGGGCGGGGTTCGCGATGACATCAGCATACCTCTCAGATGCGAGCGCTCACTTTCGCCCTCCCTCACCGCATTTCACTGCTCGCCGCGCCTTTCTCTGGACTCTTCGGCACCCGCGCACCACCGCCGCCGCCCAACTCCTCCCCTCCTATTTCGGGGATCTTCGGAACGGATTTGTCCCTCAACGAAACTTTCTTTTTCTTTGTGTTTTTGCTCATTTCCATCTTGTGTCGTGCATCAGCTGTCGGGATTCTTTAATGAAGCTCCAGCACGCAAAGATTTTCCGAATAGTAGTGTCTGGCAGATTTCAATCCTTTCTCAAAATTGCAGTCACGATTTAATTTTTTTTTTAATTTATAACCTTTATTTACATATTACAATCTGTTAAAAATAAATAAAAAATTAGGTAATTTTATTACAATGAATTAAAAAAAAAAAAAAAAAAAATGACATCAATGAAAAGTGAATGAGGAGAAAAGGTGACTAGTGACACCACTCACGAATTATTTACAGACTATGTCCCCAGGAGGTCGCGGGGCCATCTTCGTTTGAATCGACGGGGAGGGTTGTAGGGGTTGGAGTTGGGAGACAAGGTCTGTACCAGTGGATTAGGATGGAATGGCAGTTTACTGAGGAAAAAGCTGAAGCGGGAGGAAATTAGATCCTGAACAAAAGAAATATTCAAATCGTGGTGAAGGGAGGAATCGGATACATAATTAGGGGCATTTGCGAATATTCGGAGGGTATACGATTTAATTGTTTTATTTATTTTATTAGTATTATGATTTTTGTTCTTAAAAATAATTTTTTTTTTACATAGTGAGTATTTTATAAGTAAACGTTATAATGTGCGTATTTTATTATAATATAAATAATAAAGTAATAAAACGATAAAAAAAAGTAATATACTGTTATATATTGGCTTATTGGACACGACAAATCACACTCATCATCTCATAGAATTTGGTTTATGAATGATCTAAATGATGGTAAAAAAGTGCTTCTTTAGATTTACTGAATGGTTGGTAGTTCCGATGTCCATTGTTTAAATATGAGATCATATATTTATGTATGCATTACATTCTTAATGGCTGATTTGTGTGATTTACGTTCGAGGTCTATGCAGAATGAGTAGTTGGTGTACAGGTGCACACATTATTTGATTGTGTTGATTGTTTCCTCCCGTCAGATATGAATTCTGGAGGTTGGGCAAGGCAATTGCATTAAGTAATGTATCTCAGACTCAGTGGTCTATGTATGGTGCTAGACAGGTTAGTTTATGTTCCTCCCATAAGGAGCCCCTTTCATCCCTCAGTTCTACCTCTTGGAATATTGATCCTGTTTCCATCTCCTACTCCTGCTTGTACTCGGCTTCCCCCAACTTCCTATGATAGCATCCATTTCTGCTCTATATAAAATAGGTAAATTCAATTTGTTGCATGTAAAGCGAGTTTTACATCCAGTCTCCTGGTCCCTGGACTGTATTATGTACTCAAGGCTGTTCCCGAATATTGCTAAGTCTTGTTAGATTGTGTCCATTATTGAAAATTCGGTTTGCTAAATAACTATCTTTTTCAAGTGTAATAACAAATTATGAAGCTGGATTGCAACTTTCTCTGTTTGCCTAAAGGCGTATTCTTCTTAATTAATGATGGACTAAGATTGTCTTTGATATTATTCAGATAATAGCAAGGTCACTTGACTGTAACAAATGTTGAATTTAATAGTGAATTTGTGAATTTTATAATTTTTATTGCTGTCAGAATAGACAAATTTCGTGCGAAACCAACGTAAAGGTTTGGTTACTTCCTTTCTTTCTCTGTACCATGCTGGTGGCAAAAACTTATGACGTGGTCTGTGGTCGATAGAAGAAATATCTGTGGTTAAAATAATTGACGTCAGTAGCGTCGCTCCTTAGTTCAATCACACTACTTTTTTTTTCTTATTATTTTTGTATCTTAGAATTTATGAAATTTAGTTTTCCCAGCACTGAATTAAAACTTAGTAGGCTAGCTATATTAATAATTTTTGTACAATTTTTTTTTTTAATCATGCTTTTGTATCTTTGTATCCTTTTATTTAATATATCAAATTATTGACACAACATTATTTCGCATATATTAC
The DNA here is from genome assembly GCA_000696205.2 of Oncopeltus fasciatus. Lineage (NCBI taxonomy): Eukaryota > Metazoa > Arthropoda > Insecta > Hemiptera > Lygaeidae > Oncopeltus > Oncopeltus fasciatus. The sequence goes on from KZ807033.1 coordinate 380,843, forward strand.
AAAAAATTCATTTAATTTAAGGAGGAAGTATTCAAGTCCTCATACTGTTATATTGAGGGAGAATTGCTGAATTCTGAATTGCTAGTTCTATTAAACGACTTATTACAAATTTCTTAAATTCTTTACTAATATTGCAAGAAATAACTTTTTTGAAATAATTTGTAATTATATGTTCGGGTTCTCGTACCCTTATATGAATATAAATGAATAAGTTAGTTAATGAGCATGACTTTAAGCTAAAGTTAATATACATTGAAAGTAATATAGATATCCGATTATCTTTTTATATTTTTGTTTGCTATTTGTGTGCCATTGATTGAGGAAGCTGCAAAACTTCCCATGTGTGGTAAAGGTCAGGTAGAAAGGGAGTGGGTGCACCTTCCTTCCCGTATTTCACCGAAAAATGTCAGTGCACTATGTTCCTTTCTAGTGTACGTGCAATCTCTCCTGGGTTTCCTGCCTGGCCACAGGGATGTCTGATCTATCGGAAGCTAAGGTGCACTAGACCGCCGAAGAGTTTGTATCCTCCTAAAGATCGGACTCTCGTCTTAACTTGAGGAGGATGTCTTTGTATCTGAAGTAGCCGGAAAAGGACAAACTAAACCGATGTCATGAACCTGGAATAGACCAGGTAATTTAAGAAAATACATAAAAAAAAAAAAAAGAAAAAGTATCACTCAGGAGCTGTATAATCTAAGGAGATTTTCCATTTTTCATAAAGATGGACAGAAAAAAAAGTAAATGATAAAACATGATTCACAACAAAACGGAGGAAACAATGTGCCTATAACGCATGACCGCTGAAGTTTGCTCTAGACTGACTGGGAAGGTAGATTGAAGGAAGGGCTAATCCATTTTAGCTATATTTGTAAATTTCTTCCTTAATAAGCGTTTTTCTTGCAGATGTTATATAAAGTTATAAAAATTATATTTTAAACCTAATGTGTTCTGCTTTCGTAACTCAAATAAAAACGAAGATATTGCGATATATATATATATATACATAT